>MU842905.1:0-154298 GCA_030867305.1 Colletotrichum zoysiae | reverse complement strand
GGGGGGCGAGCAAGAGAATAAGAGAGCGGGGTTGATCTCCCTCCTTTTCCTCCTTCCCCGCCACCGTCACATTATCATACCTTCAATGTGGTTTTTTTTTCTCTGTCGAAGAAGAAGAGGGGAAAGTGAGGCTCTGCTTGACCACTCCGATTCGATGTACAGCTGCTCCGGGTCAACGGGACCCCCCCCCCTCCCTTTCCTGTGTCGACACCTGATGCACACTTGCTGCACTACACATTTCTCCCCCCTTTCCCATGTTATACTGGAGAGCCGCCGCAATATGATCTACAAATGACCAGTGGCGCATAGCTCCAGTGGCTAGTAAGGGGACTCCAAGTTGTTTTACGAAGCGATGCCGCATATCGAGCCGTGTTCTTCAATGTTGATCGCTGCGGAAGTTGACCTAGCCCCTTTTTGCGTGTCAGTTCACATCCCAACCTGAGTACAGAGCTTGCCGTTGGAGCTTCTTCCGGCAAGCCCATAGTAGTACTGCAGGAAGCCGCCCAACGCTGGCTTACTCTGCCCCCCTCTTGCCTGTAGACCCCTGCTCTGTTCTCAATCATAGTGCCGCTGCTATACACGTGTCCAGCGCATAGTGGGCGGTAGTCTTCACCATTTACAGATCGAGGCAGAACTGTCGATGGAAAGAGAAGAGCACCCCGTTGCGTGTTGGAGCAATTCGGATGCAACTGGGGCATGTACAGCACCTCATTGCCAGCTCAAGAGCTGCCATATCAGGACAGCAGTAGCCCTACAGAGTCTGAACTGCCATAGCTGCAGCTGACCGGACGTGACCTCCGGCCCATGCGTTTTCCCACGAGTTCGTCGAGTTCATGTGGAAGACCACATCGCCGAGGAGAAACTCGTGGAGAGGACGAGAGTCTTTCGATGAAATGAACGAGGTCCAGAATCGTTCCATCGGCTTACACGCCTATTCTTTTCTCCGAGGTCGACCTGTGGAATCAGACTGGCCGGAAGAGTTGGGTTTGGGGCCCAGAGAAGGTGTGGCTAACCGTGACTATTCGCCCCGAACGCGCGCCGCTGGCCTGGTTGCATGGGGGATCAATCAAACGTGTGCCAGCCATCATGGGACAGCCGGGTCCGTGTCGGGATGATATCGATCCATAAAGACGGACGCGTATGCTCGATCCTCGAGGTCGCAGGCAAAGAAAGCGAGTCTTCTTTTCTTTTCTCTTCCTTCAACACCTCCAACCATTGCAAACCATTGCCGTAACGCGGGTCCCTCAATCTGTGCACTTGCAGCCTTGTCGTCGTAGAGCGGCAGCATTCTTCTTCCTCTTCTGTCGAAGTGCAGTCACTGACCTGCAGGACCTGTCCGCAAACACCGCACCCCAGGTGTTGCCCCTCTCATGGGCAACCAAAAAGTCTTCGCTCCTCCAACTCGGACATCTCTTGTCGTCCTCTTGTCGCTGTGCACTGCGACTCGCCATCGAACTCTCGAGCTGGGCATCGTTATTTGATCTGCATAAGTCTGGCGACAGTAAGCAGGCTTGGTCCGTTTACTTGTCTTCGTTCTCTCCGCCGTCAAAGCTTTCTAGGTTGTACCAAGCGTATTGTGCATCCCACAACGATCGACTCTTCTCGAAGATACACTCTGGATTCGCACGAAATGCCATCCGACGGCTCTGGGTCCGAGAATCCGTGCTATTGGTACCAGCCAGCCGGTTATTGTCAGCAAGACTACGAGTCCTCGACTCCTCGGTACGCAGGCAGCGTGGATTCTCACACGGCCTACTCCTCCGCTTCGCAAAGCTCTGGATATAGTTCTGGAAGTGGTAGTCAGAGCTATTACACACATGTACCATACAACAGCCCCTCATATGACGAGATGGGCATGCCTCGAGCAGACTCTGAGATCTCATCTCCGTCGGCTTACACAACACTCACCACTTTCTCCCGTGGCATTTTGCAGCAACAGGCTGTTTATATGCCAAACAGACCAATGCTCCATTGCGAATTCCAGCCTTGGACTGGCTGTGGGGAGCAGTTCCAGCTTGACGAAGTCGATGCCTGGATCAGACACACCGACTATGAGCACCTGCAAGGCAACTTTCCTGCGAAATGCATTTGCTGGTTCTGTGACGACTTCGTTTTCAGCACCCAGGATTGTCCCGATGCCAGATACAACTTCACCAATCGTATGAAGCATATTGCGGACCATATTCTGGATGGTGATTGTTTTGAGCAGAGGCGACCCGACTTCCACTACCTCGACCACGTATACACGACCGGGAAGATTTCGCGTCAGGCCTTCGAGTGGGCCAAAGATGCAAATGAGGGCCCCCGACCTTTGGGGGAGGTTCATTCATGGGACTGGAGACCTGCTAGGCGTGAGCCGGCAATCGTCATGACAGCTGGCAGTGAACGACGACAAAGGAAGCGTTACTCGTAGGAGGCGAACCCGTTGGTTTTCTTCGGAAGTTGTTGCCCTTGTATGATCAATGGCTCCGGAGAAGTGGGTAATGCTTTGATATCGGAGCGGGCCGAAAAGCGGCGGTGTCGATCATACCCGGGGAAGGCGGTAAGTTTCCCGATTTGCCTTTTGGACTTTCGGCGAAGGTGGCGAACGTTCATCTGGTTTCCCCATCTACCAACAAGGGGTTTCCGGTATCCATATGTTTGGTGAGGGTTTGCACAAGGTAGTTCACGTTGGAGAAGACTGTTCTGCAGGAACCCGCAGATCGTTTTGCAACCCAGGTCGGATGATTCCTCTGTCGTGTAAACCCACAACCCGTGGGCATGTGCGAGGCTTGATGCCACCTAAAGAGGCAAGACATATTTCGGGCTTCGTGTTATCGGCAGGTTAATCGAGGCGAATAGGCGTGGAGGATATCGGATTAGGCGGACATTTGTTGACATCTCGGGAGATTCGATCCTTCTAGTGTCGAGGTCTTCTGGTGTCTTGGAGGGGATGTCTTATTATTTCCGGACGGTTTTTTGCGCCGGAGTTTCTGCATAAATATTTTGGTTTGCTGCCATGGGCTAAGGATTGGGTGGAAGCTGAAAGGTGGTTTTGACCGATTTTGTCTAATTGTTTGTGTCAGAGGAATGTCCAGAATGATGTACTTGAACGCACCCTGTCGGGCAGCCACAACCCATCGAACTACCAAAGACTTGACCGTGCTTTTGACTGCAGATGCTACTCCTTTTGGTTTCGTTTTATCGTTGATGAAAAGTGAGAAGCCCTTCCCCACCCTACTTTTCCGTCAGCATCGGCAAAAGGGCCACAGACTAGGCACCAGACTTCGCAAAGTGTATATATCCCTAACCTTGCACAACCTTCACGCTCGATTTGCTCTCCAGACGCCGGTCCATCCAAACAGAATCACATGTTTGGGCATGGGAATCACCCGAGTCAAAAGTAACGCGGGGGCGTGGTGTCTCCCGCATCCCGCCTTATATCTCGAGTCCCGTTCCTGTGGCCCAGGACGACCGGCCGGCCCTTGCCTCGCAAGCCTCACCGAACCAATGGCCGACGCACTCACAACCATCGGAATCCTCGCCGCCCAACCAATGCACCGCTCTCAAAAACAGGGCTGCGGCGTGGCAAACTCCCCGAACACGCCGGCCTTCGCCAGTCACGTAACGTGTTCTAGTCCGCTTTGCACAGCCTCGGCTCACCTGAGCTCATACGGCGGTTTGCACTTCGTCGTTCCCGGCTTCGGTCACATCTGCCAAGGTCGCAACATTTCATTTTCACTAGATAGGGGGAAAAAGAAAATTCCACGAGACCCTGACAAGTATTGATGAGCGCCTGGGTGCCTCGCTAATCAATGTCTCCCGGGATACGCCAGCAGCAGATCGAGCTTACAGCTTGTCTGAAACCAAGACCAGTTGGCAATGCTGCCAACGCCAAATCAAACAGTCATGCCTCATCATGCACGTTTGTGGACGCGTCATTTCCGGGGCACATCGTGCTTCTTATTTTAGTATTTACATGATATGTCCTCAAGCTTGTATCTTTCATGAACATATATATGATGAGAGAGGTGTCGAGGCCAAGATGCAGATGAATGTCTCTCGCAGTCCTGCCAAGCCCCAAACTCCCTTCTTGTAGTTTACGCCCTCCGTCGGCCCAGTTCGTAACACTTGATCGCTCGCCTCCGGGACCAGTCGCCGCTCAGTGGAATTCGGCATCGACGCGTCCATACCGCACACCATCTACTTTCAGCTCAAAACCCAGGCCTGCACTGTCGACTATCATCTCGAGCGTGAAGTCAAGGTTGTCGAACTCCACACCGCGTGTTGTCGTCAACCGTGTAAACAGGCTTCTCGGCACCGCATTGAGATCGGTCGTCAACGTGCACACGTGGATAAGATCACGAGTGTACGCCGAGGGTGGGTCGTCCGCTTCACAAGCAATCAGGTCGTCCGTCACCAGTAATGACTGCCCGGGTCTGAAGTTTCGAGTATAGTGGAATGCGATCGGCGATAAGGGCGATATTGCCTCCCCCTACCCGCGAATTTTGTCAGTACTCTTTCTCGGGTCCTTGACTGGGAATAGGAGCCCGGCGCCGTCTCACCTTTGCAATGTGCCACTGCATACGGTCTGACACCATCCACCGCTCCCATAGTGGCGACCAATATCGCTCGCTGACCGAGTGTTTCTCTTCGTCATACACCGTCGCGTACGAAGTGCCGTAGTGGTACCTCGCCTTGCGGGATATCACCATGTTGCCCTCCAAGCCTCGCAGGACCGCTCCTCGGACAACCGCCGTCCAGGCGTATACTGGTTGCATGACCTCTATCGAGCTCGTCTCCTGCAGTGCAGTCACGCTGCCGTGGGTTGGCCGTTCGGTGTATGGCGGCGGCGCAGCACTGGTGAAATGGGCCTTGAGCTTCCGGTAGAGGTAGTCGCTCTGGCCGAAACCTCCGACCAGCACGATACCCGAGACGATACCACCCTTGGACCGGATGCCCGTGACCTGGCCCTGAACAAGGTCGCACACTTCTTTGACGACAGGTTCGAATATCGCCTTGATTTCTGCGGCCGAAATGACCATGAAGCCGCAGTCCAATCCGGCCTCCTCGTCATCAGGCAGACCTGGAAACCTACAGTAGGTTAGAGAGTTCTGTTTTCCAACTTCTAGGGGGAGGGGTGCCTACGGCACGTTCACTTCCTGGTGCTCGTCCTCGTTGAAATTGCGTTTTACAAACTCCTCAAAGTATCTCAGACCCATCTGCCACGTCTTGTTCTTCTTGACCTTCATCTCGTCGAAACGGCTGTGGCCCAGTTTGTTCCTGACATGCTCTTCAAATCTGTAGTTGAGGAATGCGCTGCCACAAAGGCCGCCAGTTCCAACGGCGGATTCTTCCACCTTGAGCGGCTTTAACGATATGATCTTGTATGCAATCAGACTGCAGCAAAAGTCAGCGATATTCACGGAGCCAACAGCCGGCCGTTGTGGGCTTACTCGACTGTTCCACCACCGGCATCGCACACGATGAAGTTATCACCGGCGTTGAGGTGGTTCGGTTGGATTGCTTTTAGCGTATAAACGGCTGCTGCTTCAGGCTCGCTGATCATCTGAATCTCCGACTTGGATCCCATGCCCGCCCGTTCGGCAGCTTGGAGCGTTGTGTTCTTTGCCGCGTCGGACCACACAGCTGGGCAGGTCAAGACGAAATCGACCTTGGTGGACTGCATGAAAGACTCGCCGTATCTTCGAGTAAGGGTGTCCATGGTGTGCTTGTAAACCTGGGTGAGGTAGTCGCTCACGGCGTCCAGGACATTCTTGTTGTAGCGTTTTAGTTGAGCCGCCGTGTCCTGCGGGCTAACATAGAAAGGCAGCTTCTGTGAACGATCCAGAAACAGCTTGATGCAGCGAAGACGCGACTCTTCGGGCTTGAACTGGAAACCCCATTTCACCGTGGGCTCGGTGCCGGCGGCGGCGTTTGCGGGGATATCATAGCTGATCTCGGTGGGTACTTTGTCAGAGGTGATGCCGTTGCCGCCGGGCCATGTCTTGATAATCTCGACATCATCTGGCGTTGAGGTGTATACAGCAGCGACACTGGTGCGACAGTCAGCATGCCACCCCAAGTGACCACTGTCAATGTCGATCACGTCCGTCATTGCCTTTGACAGGTGCACAAAGAGCATCGAGAGTAAGGGGCAGGCTTGAATGCAAAATGGACACATGCTCGGGTAGTGGCTCGCTACAAGGCGGTCCGAGTTGAAGTTGGATGAAAGAAGAGGTGCGACTCACCCTGAAAACGTGGTTCCAAAATCAACGCCGACAATCAGTCGATCGGTAGTGCCGAATAGTTCACGGGCGGGATCCCGGGGGGGGCCGTTGACGGCTTCGGTGGAGGAATTCGGCGTGTAGTTGGTGAAGTAGCTGCTCCGGCTGGCCTGGTTCCTGATACTACTGGAGCTCGGCCGAAGGGGGAGGTTGAAGCTCATGGTGGCAATATCTGGTATACGTGCTCAAACCCATAACCTGCAGAAGCAATCCGACGGCAGGGAACAAAGCGAGCGGGACAAGCCCTCGCTGGCGGCGCAACGGAGGAGGGACCGACTAAGGGGATGCGCTCTCAAGGAGAATCGGACAGACGTCTTCGGGAGCTGCGCGCCAAAACAGAAGAGTCGGGCTGTTGGTCGTCTCTTCAGGACAGCAAGGCTACGGGATCATGATCGTGGGGTGTTGAAATGACGGAGGAGGGGTTCAGTGCTGAGGTGGGTGGACGCGGTTGGGGGCGGAAAGGAGGTAAAGTGACTGGACGAATCTGGACACTGCAGCGTAAGGCAGCTAGCTCCAGGGAGGACAGGGCCCCTTAGCAATGACGACAAAGCAGCGACAGAAGTTGGGATCTAATGGACACGATGGGCGCTTGAGCGACGTCTGATGATGCAGAGGACCTTTTGCGTGAGCCAAAGGTGAGTACTCTGCTGCCTAACTGAGTTCCTGCCTTCCTCGATGAAGGGAACGGACGTCGCTGGGCTGAGTCGAGGTAGGTACCCTGAGCTCAACGCGCGAGGGAACGTATTTACGTGGGTAGCTAGCTACCTACCTACCTAGGTACCCAAGTCAAGATGGTAAGGAGAGGGGGGCGGGCAGGAAGCAGCCATGGGCAAGCACTGCCCCGCTACACTAGGTACTCTGCGCCGTCCAGAGGGCTGAAAGCGCGCCTCTAAGCTGCTCTAGAGCTGTGCTGGCGCCCCCGCTAGCGCAGTACAGGTGCAGGGCGACACAAGTACCGTGCGTCGGCATTCTGACATAACCCATCGGGCCAGGTGGCCGAGATAACGTCACGTGAGCACCTTCGGAGCCTCGGCCGAGGGCCGGAGAAACTCCTGAACCTGCATTCTTGGCACGTCTCGCTTGGGCGACGTCGTCGTACCACGCTTCGTCAGTCGCCGAAAAGATCGGCCAATTCCACACCTTTTCGACCTCTTCTCTCGGGGGACGACGCGGGCAATGACGAGTGTCAGCGTCGCTTCCGCTGCCCGGCCTCTTTGAGTGAAGAGCGAACACTGACGATCCTCACCGCCCCTGTTGCGTCTTCTCTCAGATGGGCGAAGGGAGGGGACCTTATATAGTGGAGCACTGAACCGTCTCGGGCGGGAATGCCGACGACTCGGTGCCGAAAAACCGCAAGTTTGTGAGCCCCATCGAGCGGACCGTATCACGTAATGCACTTTGCGCAAGCACAATCGCCGACTACTTATCATGGTCTGTGCCACAGTCGGCACATGACAGCGCTTTCTTTGCCCCAACCGTATCTGGGGAGGACCTCAGGTGCTCCTCCAAAAAAAGATTGTGGTCAATATGAGGAACCGAACTTGTATCTCGTAGGATCTGGTTGAGAGGCCATGCCAATGAGGTGCTTGTATCGCTGAGCTATAGTTGCTTAGGATGGAAGCTGCGGCCAGTGCAGTGTGGAATATGGGCCTGCGGGCGCCAATGGTGGAGTTTGGATGGGGCTTTGATATACGAGATGTACGATATTGATCTATTGACATCCAGTGAAAGATAGGCCAGCGGTGTGCCATCCGAAGATAAACCCCTGGCCGTCCATGAGTCCGGGGACCTAGTGAACTGGTCAACTTTAGCCTTGGTGGAATCGCACCCCAAGAGTTATGAATAAGAATAGATCTGCCGTTGCCAGCATATGATGCGTGGTACAAGCCAGGCAACGCTGCGTCCAGTAGGATGACGTTGGAGAAGGTACCGGACAAATGGACAGAAATCATCATGTCGCCTTCGGGGTCGGTGAACCAGGAAAGGAGTCTTGACTCGGCGAGTCACACGTCTGCCTCGTCAAGTACACAACATTTGTCTCCCTGCCATCTCCGTCTGCAAACACCCGAATGCTTAAGATTGCGGACTCGAAAACTGTTGTGAACATTGGGTCGTTGTGTGGTTGGGAATATATTATGGATTGCACGACACTACGCCGCGCCCGCGGTGTAACTTGAGGCTGGGGGCTACTTATAGGCAACCACTCGAGACTGACCGAGTTTTTTTTTAAAAAGAAAGAAAAAAATAACAGCTGCTTATTTCTGTCTCGGCGGTTCTTGCCCCGAGAACGGCTCGAGAGGGTTGGGTTCGGCTGGTTGCAGAGCTCGGTTGATGTGTGGTCCACGAACCAGCCCTACGGAGCCACAGATACTTTTTAGCTGGCAACGCCCGGTGACTTGATCCAGGCTAAACATAGTCTATAAGACGCATGTGAACCATGGAGACAGAGAGTCGGATGATACTCCATGTTGGACAAGACACAGCCCAGTGTTTCTGACCCTTCCTTTCCTCTGTCCGAGACAACCAAGACACTCGCTTTGTTCTGTCGCCGTACTGAGACGAAACTCACATAGCTGTCAAAACGGTGTATGCTCCTATGATGTGTGAATAGGATGAACCGGCGGGCAAGCAAAAGGAAGTACTGAGCCTTGCGAGGTGGGCTTGACGTGGCGACTCTCGCGATGTCATCGACTGCGGATCTCGAGACGAAACAACCGAGACAGCACTAGTCGGCAGAGCAGGCGCCTCACGCTCAGAGCGGTCGAGACATTTCGGCAGCCGATGAGTGAAAGATCAAGGCGGAGCCCCAATCTTCTTTATATGAAGAAACCCGTGCCGAGGTATTGGCTACCCGTCGACTTGGAGAGCATTGCAGGCATACGAGAAGCATGCGGTTTCCTTTCTTTCTTCTTTTTGACCAAGTACTGCCACCGGTTACAGGGGCGAACGTTATGCTAGAAAAGCAACCTCATTGACCATGCCTAGCTCTCTTGTTCTCTATTGGTCTTTCGAGTTTGATTGTTCAGTGTGAGCGCAACCCCGTCCTAACATGGAAGCCCGATATAATCAACTGTAAGTTCCATCTCCATCACATACGACAATACCCATTGGAAAACTCGGGATCCCGTCCGCTCTCCCATAGATAAGCCAATGAGGGCCGGATTAGTAGTTGGGTCGGTGACGACCAGCGAATACCTGGTGTTGTATGTTTTTTGTTTGGTTTTCAATATAACACCATGTTTTATTTTGGTTCGGTTGGCGACGACGACACTCGACAACGCAGCCTCGAGCCAGTAATGATCGTCCAGATGCCAATATAGATTCTAGTTTATATAGTATTTGCAGGATAGCCTTTTGAGTGAGAAAGACGGTTCCGACAACACCAAAAGCAAGTATCGTGGCCTTGTGGCAAGTTTACATCTATACGGGCCCACAGAACAAACCCATGCGTGAATCAGCCGGCTCGAGGCGCCCCGAACTGCTACCTAAGTTGGGGTAAATGCATACCGTCAAAGCAAACGAGAGCCACCCGGTGAGCAATGCAGTCTAGCAGGTATTTGTCAACGCTGAGGTATGCGAGAGACACCTGGACTAACCAAGGAAGAATGTCGCCGAGTTTGCCGTCAGCCCCTCGTCACCACCGTCAAACAACAACACGACAAGCCCACGAACCCAAGCGTTTGACAAGAGCTCACGCCCTCGCCAACAACACGCAAGACGACGCATGCCTTTCCCCGCGTAAGGTCTTAAGCAGAAACAAATCGCATTCCGGGAAGCAACGTTACCCATCACCCCCCAAACCCAACAGTCGGACCATTGAGAAACAGGCACATAGGCAGCCGGACGACCAAACAAAAACGAATTCCAGCCCAGTCCAAGCACAAGGAAAAGAAAAGAAGAACATGAACAAAAAAAAACACTGCCCCTCCCGAATAACCTACGTTCCCCGGGCACCTCTCCACCCGCGCGCCGCCACACACACACACACACACACACACACACACACACACACACACACATACATACACATACACACACCACCACACCCCATTTGCCCCTGGCCGGCCGCAGCAAACGCAGCCCAGATCCTCCTACGTCGTCCGCAGCAGAGCTGCTGCCGCGTTACGTACCTTGGTTACGCATAGCAGCAATCTTCTCGCGCATAAACCCCCATATCCCTGTTCCCGTCTAGTTTCGATTGCGCCCTCCTCCTCGACTATGCAGGCTTCCAAAGTAGAGGTCCCTGAACTAAGCATACATCGTTTCCGTCCGAACCCTCGTTCTGACAGCGGGCGGGCCCTGTCAGCTCACCGCTGCTGCATTGCATACCGTCGAACGACGTTTCCTTCGCGGCCACCCCCCCCCCCCCCCCCCCCCCCCCCCCCCCCCCCCCCCCCCCCCCCCCCCACACTACCACCACCAACAATCACCCCTCCCCCACCCCAACTCCGCCTTTCTGGCACCCGAAAGGCACCACCAAGTCGCCTTAGCTACCGGAACGGACCACCGGCTGTGGGAAAGGCGTCCAAGCCACACCCGCGCTCGCATGTCTAAACCGTCCGAAGTGTTGGGCCAAGAGTCAATTCAAACAAGTCCTCGTCTTTCTCCTTTATCCCCTCCCTCGTTGGCCATCAGAGGGAGAAAACCAGACAGAGAAGAGACACTTCACAGATTCTCTTCAAAAGGACAGCATATGCGGTTCTTGACCAGTGAGCATCGCTAGGATGCCACGTTATTATTATGTAGTATGGTTATAGCAGGACTGCAAAGTCCGTCCTGCCTACGTACAATTCCTCCTAGTCCCCCCCCTTCCTGAATATTTGCTTTTATCCCACACCGCATCCTTGAACCAAATAATAAATGATAGTTCCCGCGCGCTTGTGAACACACAAACGCGGGACTCGGTTCGCCAAGTAGCTTCGATAAGGGTTGCCCACGTGAATACCATTCGTGTCTTTCCACGGTCCATATGTGACAAACTATTCCATTTGGGCATCCGTCGGCCACAACATGGCTTTTCCCGAGTCGTCTGACGTGTCCAGCTCGCAGAGAATCTAGAAAAAAAATATTCTTGTATCGTTGTCCTTCCTTGTACAGAATTGCGCGATCATAGTTGGCCCCCTTATCTTTGCCTCCCCAATCCCTATTGAACCGTGTTCTTTTTCTTCCAGATTGGGAAACCGCCACTCCTTGCCCGTGTGAGCCCCAGGAACAAAAGAAATATTGTCTTTGGTACAGGATGCCATTGGCAGCCCTTCCATTCTATAGTATCGGGTATTTCGAAACAGATGAGTCGATGAAAAAGTATCTGAAAAAAGCAGAAATAAAGATATGCGCAATGGCGGAAAAGCTTGCCGCCCTGTGGTATCGAAGATATCGTAGAGTAATCGAAATGCCACCGTGCTCCCCAATACGAGGGCAAAAGAAAACCGAGATCCGGAATGAAAACCACCTCTGGATGAGGTTGGTACACCGGCAAACGCCAAAAAAAAAGAAAGAAACACCAGGCCCATGCATGTGAGTACACAAGAAACTTTTGCGGTGATCCAGGCACAGCCTCTAGGCCGCCGCCTTAGAACCGGTTGCTGGCCGCCCAGATACTTGCGGACGCCGAAGCAGCCCATTCGCTCTCCTCGTATGGTGGCGTAGGCCACTTGTATTGGCTCTCGGCGCCGTGTGATTTTTGGAGGTTCAAAGGCTTAGGCGCGACGGCTTCATGGTTGTCGCCGAAAAGGACTGAGTTGCCGTTGGCCGAGGGGGACGGGGTGGGGTACGGGTTCGACATGCCAACATTGCTGGCAGACTGACGCAGGCCAGGCTTTCCGTCCTTCTCAAGGCGGTTCATGGCGCGGTGGGTCGAGTTAAGAACTTCGTCGAGCAACTCGTCCTCCTCGTCTGGTGCATCGTAGTGCTGCACACCCTGACGCCGTGTTCGGTTCGCGATCGGCACAGTTCCTCTTGCCGCCACCATCAGGTTGTCGACCGACCGCGGCTGATGCTGCGGCAAGGAGTGGTGCCTCTTGAGAGTGCTGCTAGGGGTAATGAGATGCGCAGGGGGCACAGGAGGCTGGTCCTGATTCTGCTTCTGCTTCTGTTGAACTTCTCTCAAGGCCTTGTCAAGCGGCTCGTAGATCTCGGTAGGCTTTGGTGGGGGAGTAGGCGCGTTGTCAATCACCATGGAAGATCGGTTGCTGTTCCAAGGGCCGCAGCCAGCCTGGGCCTCGACATCGTCGGAGTTGGGAGACATAGGGGCCTGGTGCCGGCCCGAGAAACGGCGAGCACGTTTCCTTAGGTGCGAAAAGAAGCTTTCCTTGTGACCGTTGGGCGGCGATGCGAGACCGCCGTTGCCGTTCAGTGCCCTCTCAGCCTGCTGTCGGTGAATTTCCGCATAGTTGTTAGTGCTCGAGGCAACCGACAACTGCCTGCCGATCTTCTTCTTGTCTTCAACCTGAACTGTACGGTGCCGGCTGTTGGCGTACGAGTCGTTGTAGGTAACACCGTTCCTTGCTTCGGCGGTCACGGCATCGGACAAGGGAGAAATAGGACGGATCGTAGGAAGTATCGGCATGGGGGCGACATTTGACGGGCCGTTTGACCAGGTTGTGCGCTTCGGCTGAGCAGGACGCGTCTTGGCGACGGGGACCTCGTTCGTCGTTTGCGAGGGAACGGGAGAAGGTCTCGGGGTCGGATCTTTAGAAATGGGTTGGGGGACAACAACCTCGGCACTTTCCGATCGACCGATAAGAGATTTCCTGAACCAAGACGGCTTGGAAGACGTAGGGGTGGTGGAATTGGAGTTGGTAGTGCCCTTGAGATCGGACTGTTTGCGGCCCAAAATTCTCGAAGCCGAAGACTTCGGCCTCAGAGGGTCAACAGCGTCAGCAAAGTACTCGTGAGCAATTGCCTGAGTTGAAGTAGGGCGAGCCTTGGGGTCCCACATGAGGCACCACGTAACGAAGTGACTCAGTGAAGCGGGCCACTGCGGCTGTTGCAAAATCGTGTCCATGGCATGGGGCGCCATCTTGGGGAACGAGAAGCCGAGCTTGCCGGCAAGTCTGGTGCCGTCCTTCCATTCGCCGCCGCCAACGCGGCCACCAGACTTGTTGTACCAGTTTCCAGGGCTTCCCATGATCTCGCAGACCCTCCAAACTTGGTCGACCTCGTTTCCGCCAGGGAAGAGTGGCTTGAGAGTGGCAATTTCGACGGCCATGGCACCGACAGCCCAGATATCGACAGGAGCCGAATACTCGCCGGCACGAAGAAGCACTTCCGGTGCACGGTACCATCTCGTCGAAACGTACGTCGTATAGGGCAACCTGGAGTGCGTTTCGCGGGCGAGACCAAAGTCGGCGATCTTGACCGTGTAGCTGGGGGGTGTGGAAGGAGGGGTGACGAGTGCCGAGTATCTGCGGAAAGATGTGACGGCATCTTGGTGGGCAGACGTGGAGACGAGGATGTTCTCGGGCTTGATGTCGCGATGGAAAAAGTGGTGTGCGTGGATGTGCTCGAGACCATGCATGATTTGGAAAAGGATGCTCTTGACGCTGGCGTTGTCAAGGCACTTGTGATCACGGGCCTTCATCAATTGGTACAAGTTGCCCTCCATGTACTCCATGGCGATATGCAGCTTCTTGCTATATGGGTCGAGGAAGATGTCAAGGGCGGGGACGAGGTGGGCATGGTTGGGAAGCGTCTTGAGGAAGACGACCTCGCGGAGCTCCAGGCACGGGGTGAAGGACTCGAATGTCTTCTTCATGGTTTTGATGGCGACCTGGAAATGCACACGGTAAGCTGGTGTGATGGAGCGGGAGCGATCTGCAGTCTGCAGGAACTTACCACCGTGCCGCGGCGAGCCACGCTAGCACCTGCGCTACGGACTCGGGCGAGGACGACGCTGCCAAAGCTACCATCTCCGATTTCCTTGAGCACCTCGAATCTGTCTTCGAGGGCCATGTTGTTGGCAGAGTGTGACGAAGACCCTCTATGGGTCAAGTCGTGTGCGACCGTCATCTTGTGTGGTATTGTGGTGAGTTGTGATCGTTGATTCCAGTCAAGATCCTCGTGACGGTGTTTCTGGGGGCGGGTCAGCTGGCCAAGGCCGCTTCTCAGGCGTGTGAGCCTGGACCGTACCAACGCTGAGGCGAGCTAAGAGGAGCTCTTTGTAAGAGCAGCTTGCGAGATCTGTGGCATTCAGACCGGCCTTGGTTGGAGAGCTATCCGTGCTGTAGTATGATTGGGGGTACCGATGGCGGTTAGGTGGCAGTGTTTGATGGAAGAAGTGTTGGAAGTTGAGGTGAAGGAAAATGGTGTGCGTGTGTTGTTGCTTGTATTGGGTCGGGACGGTTGATGTTGGAAATAGGAAAAAGCGTGAATGGATGAGCTGGGATGGACCAAGAGAGCGAAACCAGATGAAGAAGAGGAGACAACGAGGGGGGGCAGGCGAGGACCAGGAGATGGTCGATATTATTAAAAGGGCCAGGGAAGGGTCCAGGGGGTGAGAATGGAGCTAGAACCAGTCGATCGGGGATGGATCCTCAGACGTGGGTATCCAGAAGGTACAAGATATTGTCGGGTACGTGGGTCGAGATTACGATGATGAGGAAGCAACCCTGGGAAGTTGAACTGGGGGGGTTGGGCGACGGTTGACCAGGTTTTGTTGGTTTGTTCGCTTGGGAAGTGCAGGTAGAAGGGTGTCGAATTGTGCGTGAAGCTCGGCTGGGCGGAGAGTGAGCATCAACGTACGAGGCGATGTCTACGTATATTGGTGGCGGCGGTGTTGTTGTTGTTGTTTTTGTCCGTCCGTCCGTCTCCGTCTGCGATGCGGTATCGAGTGCTTGGGTGCAGTCCAGTGATTTGCATGTAAACGCGAATGTTCAGGCGGCAGTCGACCAGTGCTTTGCTTGATGGGATGGATAGCTGAGCTGCTTGCTGGTCTGGAGAACAGCGACGCATCTGAGTGTTAAAAACGAGGGACGAAGAAACAGACAAGAGTGGAAGGGGGCAGGGAAGTTGGAGGGAGGGGAGGAGCAAGCGAGGGGATGGAAAGGGAGAGCGGGAATGAACGGGGTGACGAGGGTCGAGGGACTGACAGCGAGAGGCGAGAGAGAGAGCGAGACAGGTGTGTGTGGTGTGTGTGGGAGAATGAGAGGGAAGAAACCCACACGATCCAGCAGAGTGATTCACCGTGGACCCGCGCGTCGGGATGGGCGAGGACGAGGGTAATGGGGGCCAGCAAGCCTTGAAGACAAGAGGAGCAGAGCAGCAAGCAGTAGGTGGGTAGGTAGGTAGATAGGAGGTACCTCCGCTGGTAGGTACCTACTGGACGGTGTGCAGGTATTGTGTAACTCGGGGCAGGGCCAAAAGCGTGGTGCTTAACGCCGTGCAGGGTGAAATTAATTGAGGTGACCGGGTGGGAGATGGGAGTAATGGAGCGAGGAGCCGGCCACTATGCCGTCTAGTCGAAGGTGGCCAGGGGCCCGTTCATAGCATGAATGAATGAATCTTGGGGGGGGTGAGTGAAAAGCGCTGTGATAGGGGCACAATCTCGCTAATGACTTTGGGGGGGGAGGGGAGTTGTGCCTTTTTTTTTTTTTTTTGCCTTTTTTTTTTTTCCCTCGAGATCCCTTGGCGGGCCAATTTGCGCTAGAGGGGTGCGGAAAGGTAGAGGGGGGGGTGCAGGTGAGTTTTGGGAAGAAGAGTCTGGGATCTGGACCATAAAAGCCTAGGTGAAGTACCTAGGTAGGGGTAGGGGACCAGGGTCAGGTTGTGAGTAGGGGTATATGCGTGTGTGTGGGTGTCTCTCTCTCTCACACTCTCTTTCCTGTCTTGTCCTGTTCCGGAGAAAAACAGAGAAGGAGAAGAAGCGTGTTTATACGTTACGGAGATGTTGTGCGCATGTACACAAGGTACCTGGTGCCGGTAGGAAGAGAAACGAGAATGCCTCAGCAACAGATGGCGCAAGGAACAATGCAGGTGAAAAGAAGAAGATGAAGATGAAGATGAACAAGAAAAAGAAGAAGAAGAAGAAGATGATGATGATGATGGCAGTGTATTGCAGCAGGGTCGACTTGGTTTGATTATGTTCGGACGCTGGCGCAAGTGCGCGGCCAGGGTTTCTCGTTGGCTTTCTTCTTTTCCGTTCCTTTCTCTCGAGCGACCTGGAGTCTAATGTGTCTGATGTGTCTGTCTGGTTTGTCTGGTCTCTTGTGGTGTGGTTTGATGGTGTGCCTGATGGCTTGTCGCTCGGATCCTCAGGATAGATTATGGTTCATTGGAATTGGAATACTGTCCGTCTCGACTGTCGATAGTCTTGACCTCCTCTCCCGCCGTCACGGGCCACGGCCTGGCTAATATGTCCGTTCCCTCCCATCAATTCCCTCGTGCTTAACCCCCCTTCTCTCAATGTTGGTTTCTTCCCACCTCTGTTGACTTGACAGACGACATTTGACCGGTTGAACGGGAAGACGAGGGGGTTGCGCATGCACACCGCACCTCGCACGTCTCTCACCAGACTTCCCCCAAATGCGGTCCACTCCAGACTGACGGGATTTGAGTTGATGGGGCAGCGGCGATGCTTGATGAACTGGCATGACCCAACTGAGCATCTATGGCCGGAGCGGTCAGCAGCCATGGTGCAAAAACGCAGAGCTCATTGCCCAATTGAGCATGGCTTGGTCCGCTTCAAGGTCAGTCGTCCACGCATTTCAGCGAGGCACGCAGCCTCTGGACATGGGACGTGCTGCAGATTGCTGTGAGCCGTGGCAGCGACACCGACTTCCAATCCCAGCCGCAGTATCCGTAGCAGGGAGAGAAAAAGTCAAAATAACCCGGGACAGTGCGAGGTGACTCAATACCTGCAAGTCGGCGGCACCAACACCGTCAGCATCATGAGCATAGGCAACAGTAGATACCATCAGCAACGCCGGCTAGGATGGACGGTGCTACGTCCCGAGGCATATTGCTGGTTGGTTCAGTGCCGCTAGAGCTTCGGACTACCTAGTTGGGAGATTATGGAAGACACAGTATGCGTGCAGCCAAGGGGGGAGGGTAGGGAAACGAGGGATAGCCGCTGATGCCGTTGGCCCAAACGCCCACCCGGTACTAACTGTCCTATTAGTAGAAAAGCCCTGGATTGGAGAGGCTCGGCAGGAGGCGCGTGCAGGATGAATAGTGCGCACCTCGGCGCAGCAGAGCAAGTAATGTGTGAGTGTTTGTGATTGTGTGCGTGTGCGTGTGGTGTTTTGATATGCCAGCACAACATCCCAACAGACAAATCGCATGCTGGGCTGCATGTGTCAACGCAGACACTCACTCAGCATCCGTCAGGGTGCGATAAGTACCTACGGCGACCGAACGCAACGCGCGCGTACCCGTTCCTGACGGTGAGCGCATGCACAAATGCCACGCTGCCCCGCAGGCGGCAGGGCATGACGGGGAACCAGGGCCAGTTATGGAGTTCCGCAACAGCAAATCCTGCAGCCTTATTCGAGGATGTGTGCAAAGGAAACGGGGCAACGGGGGGCGGGATGGGGGCCCTTTACCGTCTGGTGAATGATGCGCAGGAATCGGCTCCCATCTTGTTGTGGTATACATGATCGCATCCGGACTCTCTCTCGTAAGCCGTACCCTCTCTTGCTTTTTCTATGTGTCTCTCTTCCTCTCTTCTCTCGTCTCCCGTCGTGGCATGTACCAGTGCGGGTGCTGGATGCTAGTGAATCGGTCAACGTTCTCTGTGGTTTGGCGGTAGTGGGAAGGGAGACCCCTGGCAAGTTGGCAACGTCCGTGGCAAGGGACCAAGAAGAAGGACAATGCGGGCAGCGAAAATACCACAGTGACGCCCGGCTCTGGCGGGCGGGCGGGCGGGCTGGACGCATAGTATTAGGAACGCCTTGATCTGGATGATCCAACCTGACCTGACCTGCGGTTACTGTGGTATTCTCTAGGGCGGGATATGGAGGGGAGACATTGGAGGCGGGGAGGAGGCAAAAAGAAAGTGGCCGTGTTCCTGCGTTCCTGCGTTCAACGTTGGTAGGTAAGGAAGATGCTGTCGGCAGAGTCAGGTTGGCCGCTGTTGGGCAGTTCAGGCGCATGAAGACGAGTTTCCACTCCTCGCACCATTTCGAGAGCAGGAGAGAAAGGGGAACCCGGACTGGTGCGGCGAGCTTGTTGCTCATCGCCAATGCTAGTAGTAGTGTCCCTGTACACTAGGTAGATAGCATAGTGTATCCGAAGGCTGGGGAAAAAAGGGTCGTCGACGGCGGCAGTGATCAGATCAGAGGGGTCCAGGTCCCGGTCCTCGTCCTGATGGTGTGTTAGCAGGTAGTTACTGCAGGTAGGTAGTGTATCTATCTGCACGGAGTAAAGAGTGTACCGCACTACCCTAGGGTACTAGCGTATGATGTGTGTCATCCATCAGAACCATCGGGGCAAAGGATCATTCGGTGTCAGTGTGTCCTTCAGCTTCTCCGTCAGGGCAGTTGTCATCTCAAGCCTTGAAACCGAGCTCGAGGGCGGCCTCTTTGCATCACCGTCGCATCACAAACACAAGAGAGAAATAATGAAAAAGGGGGCCGAGCCTCGGGGAAGGTGGGAAGTGGATACAGCTTCATGTCTGCCCGTTTGGTCCGTAGTGGTACTCCGTGCCTCCCAGAGTACCTACCTGTTTACCTACCTACCTTTGGTATCTAGGTACCTACTTACCTACCTACCTATAGTAGGCAGGCAGGCAGACAGGTAGGTGGTAGGCTGGTCGGGCGGTTCAAGATACGTACCTCCAGCTGCGGGACCTTTCGGGGTACGTACCTGGTTTTGCTGCCGTCTCCTGTTTGGTGTGGTTGCGGCAGGGACGTACCTATTGCGAGCCATGAGCCTTGATTTTCGCAACGCGACGTAGACGCGATCAAACAACGACCGGGACGTGGCAGAGGTTCGATGTTCGAGCGCAAAGCAGCATAATGTAGAGCTCTATTCCTGCCACAGCTCGCTTCATCTCCTGCCAATCAGGCCGCTCTTAGAGGCGGAGCTACCGTTTCCTAAACCACCTAACCTACCTACAGATTACGGATGCAAGCCGTACCTACCTACCTAGGTAGGTTCCGTATTCAAGCTTCCTTCCGTATCTGATAAGATCCACCACGGGCGCACGTACCACTCACCGGCTTACGTAGGTAGTATGAAGAAGTACTATGTAGTTTAGAGCAAATGGCACCGGCTGGCGAGACAAGTGCAAAACAGGGAAAAGCCGAGGGGGGCGAATGAAATTGTCCACGCCGGCGAGTCGATCAACCAGGGGGGGAGGAGGGGGAGCCATTTCGCACTACACTGGGGGCCCCAGAGGTTAAAGCTGCCCAAGATTGGCCGCGACGTTGGGCTTCACGCCTCGAATCCTCGATTGGCATCATCCCGTCCTTCGTTCGTCCTTCCCATGCACGCCCAAGAGGCCCAGAAGCCTGCCGTTGTACTTCGTACATATCGTACATAGTGCCGCCAATAGATTGTGGTGGTGTGCCGGACTGCCCGCACAAGCCCCCCAGATATCAGAGCCAAACGCCCTCTACGAATACTACTACCTAGGTAGGTAGATGCGCGTGTGCTAGACCCGTGTGTCCGATTACGCCGTCAGACCTTCTAGTGCTACCATGTTCAGGTACCGCACCACATCTTTCCTCTTTGGCCGAGGGAAAGGTACAAGGTACCTAGACCGCCTTACCTTGCCTTGCTGAAGCTGCCGCATCAGTGCCTTCGGCACCATTGGACGCCAGATGCCAGGGGCACAGAAGACCAGTCGAAGCATGCGAATGGTGGTGTGTGGGGGAGACGTGACGAGTCTGATGACCCGACCCTAAGCAACTAAACTACTACACTACGAGTACTGCATACGTAGTGAGTCTGCCTGCTGTTGATGCGTCTCCTGGTATCTACGAACCTCGTCCTGTCCTCGTGTGGTTGCGGTGGAGAGGAAACGTGGAAACACACCCTGCAAACTTGTGATAGTGCAGGCGTTTCCTAATGTTTCACGACCTGCCATTAAGCACTATGGGTGCCGGATGCGACCCCAGCCAGCATTTGGCCGACAGTTACCTACTGTTACCCTACCGGTATATCGCTTGCCTATAATCACAACGACGTGATGAAAAATCAAACGTCCTTGAGCTCTAACGTAAGCCAGCAAGCAGTGCGGAGTAGTCACTTTATTGGTATCCGCCATGTGTGAGCCCCTGCAAGTCGCCGGCTCACTTTGCTCGGGGCCTGCGGGACGCTCTTAGCAAGCCTCCTCTGCTTCAATCCGTGCCTTGTTTAATTCGTCAGACATTCAGATACGCGGTGACATCAGCTGAGCTTGAGGTCATTGATCTTCCTTTTTTCTATCTATATTCGTATCTGGCTCAAGCTTGAATACCTTCGCAGTTTGGCTCGAGAAGGTCACGGCGGGGTGGCTGGGATGGTCTGGCCAAAGAAGCGCGTCAGGGTGGGTCCGGCAGCATAAGTCAGGAACAAGAAGGAAAAACCAAAAACCAAAAAACCAGGGGCGCATTTGGGAAGAAGAAAAAAAACGTGGAGGCAGCCACGCAGCCCCCCAGGGAGGCCATTTGCCAATTGATGAGCGGCAGATGGGCGCGCCCAGCATTACCAGCAGCCTGGTGTTGAAATGATGAAACACGACGGGAAGACTGCGGGAAAAGGGGATCGAAGGGGCAGAAAGAAAAAGAAGAAAAAAGGAAAGACTGGATGATGATGACAGCACTGGCCGCCTACCGGTAGGTAGGTATGTAGGTAGGTATGCACAAAAAGGGGAGATCTGCTAATTCTAGCCCAGAAACGGCAATGAGCTACATGAGCATTGCACCTGCTTGCAATGACTGTAATGACATACTGCAGTACGTCAGGCAGGTCGTTCACGAGAGAGCAAAAGGCATCGCTTCCAAGACACGCCATTTAGGTAGCGGCCGCCGTTACCGCGACATCCAAGTCACTCTGAGAGCGCGTCCGATCCCGTCGTTACGACGCAGCCGCGAACTCAAATGTTCAGCCGTTTTCTTGAATGTAGCCGTCGGAACGCAAGGACTGTCGACATAGGATGACTCGCTTTTGCGCCCCCCCCAAAACTCTCTCTCCCAAATACCAGGCGTCTGAGCAGAACCCAATTAATTCCCTGGACACGAGCCAAATGGATAAACTCGACTGGCCGAGGCAGTACCTATGGTTTACACTACGATGCAAGGAGGCGTAGCAGTCACATTCGTGCTGTGTACCTCCAAGTTCTCGTCAAGCTGGTCCCAAACACGGGAGGCCGGGACGGGTGATGGAGACCCCCCTCCCTCTTACACTCAATTTCAATCCCTCTCGCCTGTGAATGTGTGCCAGGATATCGGGGCTCGGGGGATGATTGATCTTTTGGGAAGGCTCGCCGTTGCCCGCGCCAACCAACGGAGTTCATGGAGGATTCGAGGAAAATAGAGAGAGAAAAGGGACCCTCTTTCCGCTTGTCCCGAGCCAGCAGCTTGTCGCAACGAGATAATCAGTGGAGCGTACAAGGCCAATGACACACGGCAACCCACCGCAACCTGCCGAAGGAATATTCGATATTGCTTGGGGCCCGTCGTATGGAAAACGTCTGGAACATGTCCTCCGTCAGCGTACCTATGCGGTATTCCTGCTCCGGCTGGGCGAGAAGACTACCAGGTGCTTGGTTGCCTCGAAGAATGAGATGCCGCCTTGCCGCTGGCGAAACTGCATTCACCCACCCGTTCCTGCGTTTTCACGTCTGCTCATCCCAACGTCAACTTGCCAATTGCTAGGACACTCGGTCACAGAGCGGCACACACCAATGCCCCCCTCCCTCCCCCCCTTCACGTCGCCCTCGGGGTCAATACTCGTGTCGACCTTGGCTCTTTTCAGGGAAATGATGTTTGCCAAACCCCCGCCACCGAGTATCCTTTCTCGTCGACCTTCCCCTCCCCCTCCCCCTCCCCCTCCTCGCATTCCACGGCCCTTCCGTTTTGATTAGCAGCTAGCGACGGACCATATGATCCTGGGGATGTGGATGAAGAGAGTTGCCGATCGACACACGCCATGAGGAATGTTGGGCACCACGCCGTCGGGGCAATCTGATAGCCACTTTTCGCGAGTCTGTGCCGTTAGACGACAGGGCTCTCGAACATGGATCCACTATTTGCATAAATATGGTTGTGCATGCTTATACATGGACTTAGGAGATTATGCTTATAAGCGTCAAATTACCAATATGCATCCCCCGATAAACGGTGTTTCCGATTGTGTCAACACAAATCCCATCCATCGTAGGAATGTTTGGGTCTTTTGACGATGCGTTGGCTGGGTTCATCAATGGGGGGGAAATATCCGCACTCTACATGTCTAGTAGAAAACCCGAGCCTGCATAAGCTGCCGGGCAAACCTAATGTTTCTCGTCATTTGACTGGCTCCCTACCCCTCAAGGCTGGCGCGGCTATGCGTGTTTTCTGTTTCTGGCATGCTCCCATATTCCTCAATTCTTCCCGGCCGTTTCCCAGTACGATTATATACAGTTTCGTAAGGACCGCGGGCTTCTTCAGATGGCTAGACTGTACATCCTTGTAAACAAACATCAAGGCCTCCCATCCTTCTGCGCGGAAGTAATATGAAACCCTCGGCAGCCTCAAAATCATATTTTGATCAGAGACCGCGACGTTCTGCGACCCAACCCACTGATCAAGGCGCCAGGGGAGAGAAAGGTACAACAACAAGAAAGTGTCATCAGATCCTGCAGGTTGCCATCTGTGGATGTGTCAAATACATGTCACGGGGAGTTGGCAGCAACCACCATCCAGGCTTCAGGTGCTCTTTCAGCCACCTGAATGAACTAGGTACTTCAAGTGTGTCTGGGTAGCATCTCCAACTTACACACCGCATGCAGCCAAATGGGTTAAGCCCCAAGACCCCCGTTCGACGTTGTTTGTCTGCTTATCTCTGCAGTTTTAGTACGCCTGCACCACGTGGCTGCCGTCACCAGACCTGCCCTTTTTGACAATGCATCATTGCCCACATCTCCGGAATGCGTCGGTTAAGCCCCAAAAGCAAGAGCAAAGCAAGGAGGTTTGGGAGACAATCCTAAAGGTGCAAGCTGGCTAAAGTGAAAGTAACGGTTCACACAACACCAAACAAAGAATAAGGTTGAACAACCTAGAAGCGCGGCCCCAAACAGCACTGGTAGCTGCTACGGAGCCTTATCCGTGCTGCCCTACCGCACTGTTGGAAGCGCCGATAGCCGGCCCCACTAATTTGTCCTTCCTTCCCGAACTTGATCGTCGTGGAGGAATTTTTTTTTCTCTTGCAGACGACGTCGCGCTCTTTTTTTCGACGTTCCACTCCGGATTGTATCGTTCCCTCGTTCAGGAAGAAGCCAAGATCTCTCCCTCTCCCTTCTGCCAAGTCGAAACGGGATTGACAAGTCCTTGAGCCATCGCTCTCGTTCCCTGGCTTTTGTCCTTGCCCCGAAGCGCGCGAAAAAACCCCGGCGTGGACCCTGCCCATCCTGCTAAGAAAATACCCCGCCATCGGATACCCCGCCACGACAGAAGCCATCTCGAACTTTGACACCAACACCGACGACGGCAACAGGCGCAACAGTTGCCAGGTTCAATACAGAAAGAGCGCATCCCTTGCTATCGATAACGGTATCGCCACGAACCAGCTCCGAGAGGCGCATCGAGCTTCTGCTCCGCCAGCCATCTAGATACACCAACCTTTTTGTACACCAGCCCCCAAAAGAGTCGCGCCAATATGTGCGGAATCATTGGTGTATGCCTGGGTGACTGGGACCGCGAGGATGACTCCTGCGATGCCGCGCAGGAGTTGCACGAGGCCATGTACCTCCTTCAGCACAGGAATGTATCATAGATCCTTCGGCGATGAGTATGTTCTAACCTGTCACAGAGGTCAGGATGCTTGTGGCATAGCAACATCATCGTAATTGTCGACCATCTTTGAGGTGAAAGCTCAAGTGCTAATCGTAGTAGGAAGCACGGACGCATCTATTCCTGCAAAGACGCCGGTATGGCATCCAAGGTCTTCAATGACGGAAGGAGAGTCATCGACCTCCCTGGATGGATGGGCATTGGTCACTTGCGTTATCCAACCTGGGGAAGCAGTGGGTAAGTGTCTTTCTGCATGCTGTTGGATCTGTAAGGAGTGCATACTGACTCTTCCCTTTAGGCGTGCTGAGGGTGAGCTTCACAGCCAATCCACGTTTGACAAATGATGAACTAACGAAAACCAGCCCAGCCATTCTACGTCAACAGCCCGTACGGCGTATGCTTATCCCACAACGGCAACCTTATCAACGCTGAAGAGCTCCGTGAATTCTTGGACCACGAGGCGCATCGCCACGTTAACACTGGCAGTGACTCCGAGTTGATGCTCTCTGTGTTTGCAAATGAGCTCAACGAGACTGGAAAGGCACGTGTCAACGAGAACGACCTATTCAGCGCCTTGGAGCGAACCTACAAGCGCTGCAGAGGAGCCTGGGCCTCGGTGATCATGCTTGCTGGGTATGGCGTGTGTGGATTCCGCGACCCCAATGGAATCCGACCTCTGGTCTGGGGCTCTCGGCCCTCTCACACTCTTGAGGGTGCTACAGACTACATGCTTGCATCCGAGTCTGTAGCGCTGAAGCAGCTGGGTTTCTCAAACATTACAGACGTTCTCCCCGGACAGGCTGTCTTGTTTAAGCGCGGTTCGCCCCCAGTCTTCAAACAGATTCAGGAGATGGAGTCTTACAGCCCTGACATCTTTGAGTACGGTAAGTTTACAGATCCTTCAGTCTCTGTTGCTCCGGACATTAACAAGCGCCACGCTAGTGTACTTTGCGCGCCCGGATACGACCATCGACGGTATTAGCGTCCATGAGTCTCGTAACCTGCAGGGCGTCAAGTTAGCCGACAACATCATTGCAAAGCTGGGTGAGGAGGCTGTCAAGGACATTGACGTTGTCATTCCTATCCCAGAAACCTCGAACACGGCTGCCGCAGCCCTGGCAGAGCGGCTCAAGAAGCCGTACTCCATGGGCTTTGTCAAGAACCGTTACGTCTTCCGGTTAGTCCCTGTTACCTTGCTCAAATTGATTTTAAAAGTATCACTGCTGACATCACTGTTCAAGCACATTCATCATGCCTACCCAGAGCTCTCGCAAGCAGGGTGTCCGCCGTAAGCTAAGCACAATTGACACTGAATTCAAGGGGAAAACGGTGCTTTTGGTCGACGACAGCATTGTCCGGGTATGTTGACACGAGCCCAATGCAGGCAGTAAGGTTGCTGACATCTGAGAAGGGTACAACGAGCCGTGAGATTGTCAACATGGCACGGGAGGCTGGCGCCAAGAAGGTCATCTTCAGCAGTTGCAGTCCGGCCGTTTTGAACCCCCACGTGTACGGTATTGATCTTGCGACGCCCAACGAACTCATTGCCCACGGCCGCTCCAACTCGGAGATCGCCGAGCACATTGGCGCCGACGAGGTCATTTACCAGACCCTCGAAGACCTCGCGGCCTCGTGCGCCGAGCTCTCTCCTCGCGACCCCAAGACCCAGTCTTTTGAGGTTGGCGTTTTCACCGGCTGCTACGTCACTTCTATCCCTGATGGCTACTTCGACCGCCTCTACGAGGCCCGCAATGGCAGCAAGAAGCGTAAGGCAGTTGTTGCCAGCAGCGGCCCTACGGCTCAGGGTTCTGCAGACTCTGGCCCGGCTGCCAAGACCGTTAAGACGAACGGCTTGGTGGCACGGTCGCGAGCTGAAATACTGTCTCCACCGGGAACCGGTGCCGATATCGGGTATGCCCTCCTCTTCAGATACTGAGCATGGCACTTAATTGACTGACGCATGACCTACAGCATCCATAACGTGGCAGCCGACCCCGAGAACTAAACAATACAAATGCTACTTTACTGTCCGTTCTGACGAAGAAAAGAAAGGGGTGGTATACAGAAAAACTAAATTTAGGTGAGGCGTTGCGGAGAACTGGCATCGAAATCGCGTTTTGCATTCATCTCTGAGGCTCTCTCTCTTTCACCCCCCCGTTCCTCAGTTCGGGACTTGGGTACTCACGCTTGGATTGGTACCCAGTTGTTTGGAGATGTGTGGCAATTCGTCCATGGGGTTCATTTCGAACACCCTGCACATAGCCCGTAGATTATTTATTATGAACTGGTCTTTTGTGTCGTTGGATCTGTGCCCATTAACTCTGCGGACGTTGCAACAACAAATTCGGTAAATGCATCGACTGGTTAGGGTGTGTTTGAGAGGGGTCTGCATAACTGTGTATAAGTCGTTTAAATACATATGCTGTCGAGCGACACAACTGGTGCCCTTCGACTCAATTCTCCACCAACGCCAACGACTGGCTCTAGTCTCGTTTTGTGGGTTCTAACACTAGTATTCGTATGCTCAAGGCCCAGGCCTCCCAAGTCGGCGTTAACGGTCCCCATGCACAAATAAGGCGCCAGACGGTTGGCGTATCCGTGAAACGATCCACCGTCTTCAATAGTGACTGTCTGTATCATGAGAGATCGGGGCGTTTCTCCTCGCATTCCCACCCTTGGTTTGGTCACAAGCCGGACAAGCCCTCGCACGGCCCCCACCCGCCAGCCAGCCGCGACTCATATCCCAATTACTACCACCTAGTCGATCCCAGGGCCCCTTGAAGCGAAGAGAGAAACCCCCCCCCCCGTGAATGAGTACATACTCCGTACCTTCACACAGACATACGAGAGAGGACCGGGGACCCGGTCTGGTTTGGCTAAACACCATGGTCCCGCGGTGAGCGTCACCAACCGGCACATCCGCGGTTCGACGCGGCGGACCCATTTGGAATGACAGCCAGTGGATTCGGCCAGCCGGTTTCTAGGGACGCCAGGTCAGGATTTCCGTTTTGAGGATTCCAATCTTTCTTCCACCCCCTCCCAGCCACCCACTCTTACTGGGCTGCCTCGTCAGATGAGAGAAGGAAACCAGAGACGAGGGACAATCTCGTGGGAGGGGGCAACTGATGGGCGTCCGGATAGTTCCCCCCGTCGCGGCAACATCGCGCTTCGTCACTCCACCATTGCCGCCCCTCTCTGCTCCACGGCGCTCTTCAGGATGGGCGATCCCTCTTTACCTGGATAGCCAAGACCAATAAACTGTCAGGCGTGTACGGCGAATGTAACTGCAGGCTCCTCATCCTCCTTCGAACGATGGGGGTTGCTTGTCTCTGACATGCCAGGCCTGGCAACTTTGTCGTGCCGCCGGGATCATGTCAGTGGGTTTGCACATAGCTTCATGCTCTTTCTTCCCTCGAGGCCGGATCCTTGGTGGCATAGACCAGCCCAGGAGCCCAGCCATGCCGTCCACCGGTCCCTTGGTGCACACACCACCACCCCTACTATGGCATACTATGGCATATTTCTCGCCGCTGGGCTTCTGGTTTTCCCGCCGCAAAACCCCGCCAAACGGGAGGCGACTACCTATGCTGGGCAAATTGCCCATGCGAAAAGAAGCCACGGCCGGGCCGGCTCACCAGCATGAATCTGCGAAGCTTGGGGCCCGGGGTTCCGGTCTCACCGCAAAATGGGGTTCAAGGACCACCATTTCGGTTGGGAATCATAAGGCCAAGAGGACCGAGGGGCCATTATCGGCTGGGTTGACCAGGAGCCCTACCTAAACGATGTTGCATGGCCGCATTGCTATGTCCAACATTGAGCATGAAAACAGAGATGATTAACGGTTGTTGTGAGACCTCGCACTCACACACACACACCCCCCGTCCACCCTGCTCTCTCTCGACCGCGGGGCTGGCGCTGCTGAGGGTGCAAAGATGAAGCTAGGCTTGTCTCTCGTTCTCGATAGTTGAGGGTTGCTAATCTTGAACCTCGCCGTTACGAGGGGGTTGGTTTTCTTTCCCCCTCTTCTCACACGGGCACTGGGCTGCCAGGCCCCCCTCGTGGCCGTGGACTACTATGGCCTCGTTTCCAGTTTACAACCCCTATTTCCCTCCCGCGCACGGGGGGACGTGCGAATTGTCTCGTGGAAGCGGCACAATCCCGAACCCGCATTTGGGGCCTGCAGCAGACGGGGGGTTTTTTTTTGTGAGAAACTCCTCTCCTGCACATCTGTGTGATCCAGGGTGAAGATTGGTGGGAGTTGGTCCTTGTCATTGCGTGAATTTATACAACGCGCTATCCGTACCGAGTTTTATGACAGCAATCTAGAAGTGCCCCTACCACAGCTAAAGGGTTCAATGAAGGGGGAGGTGGGATCACCCATTGGAAGCAGCGTATATGGCACCGGAACCTCCGCGCCGAAGGCCTCTGGGTCAGACACGAGCAAAGAAGGTAAGACAATGTTGCGCAATCTCGGGAGGGAATATTTTCGGGGTGCTCACACTGATCAGATTTGAACATCGACATCTCCCGGCCGCAAGCTTACGCCTCTGCGGATCCCTGACTTGACTCAGGGCGGAGATCACGATGTCGTGCCGCTGCCGCTGCGCGTGTGTGGGCCAGAGTTCTGACACGGTCAGTCTTTGCAGACGGCATCTTGTTTCTGCATGCCGCGGCGTCGACAGAGATCCATTCCCCTTCCTCTCCTCCTTCGTCTTCTTTTCCGAGGCCCCAAGAAACGAGAACTCTGATTCGTGCTTCTGGCATTTCCGAACCAACCCCTAGCCCAAACATTCGGATCCTGTAGGAGAGAGGCTGGTATGCGACATGGGGGCCAGCCGCCCGTCTGGCTCTCCGGTCAATCACTGTCCCGCGAAGCTGGAACCTGCCGATCGACCGGACAGACGGTTCCCTTTCCTGGACCAGGACGTCCGAAGCACGACTCAGTCTCCCGCCGGGGTAACGGCGTCGTCGGACTGAGTAGTGGCCCGGCTGATCTCCAAAAACTGCCGTTTCGCGCGTTCGATTGGTCACGCGTGGAGATTGGCGGTCTCGTGAATGGTCTCGCCTCGGCTCGAAGCCATCGTCGAAGACACGAGCTGCGGGCGGCGGGCTACTGCAGCCCCCCCGTTGCTCTCCCTGTTCGAAGCATCCACTAGCGCCCCCCCTTTTGCCGGGTCATGGGGGGGGGGGGTTCCATGCCGCTTCTGGAAGCTGTGGAATTTTCTTCACCGCGGCCTCCCCTGCTAGACAAAGACGCCGAGGAGGAGCGCGCGGTGGGCACTCCTCCGGATGCAGAATAGAGCATCCACTGGGCGTCAACTGGACAACGACCAGGCCGCGCTTTCCCTCGCGTAATATGTAAGGCATGCATAAGCATTATGGCCTATTCGGGCCAAAGTGTGCACGCGACAATGCGGCTGGGCACCGATGCTTCGCAGAGTCGGCACGTTTGCCGCACTTGGCTCCGGATGACGCCCGACGACGTCCGGGTGCCCGTCCGGGTATCCACCAGGCGCCGTGGTCTGGTCGCAAGCACCGGTAGACAGCTCTCGAACAGCCAATACTACTGGTCTTAGATAGGTAGTCAGCGTTGTGGACTCCCATGGTTGAGCAGGTGTTCCGCCGAATATTTGTTTCTTCCTTTTGGGAGTCTGTACGGGCATCGCGGCACTGAGTTTGGCTTTTGGTTTCGAGAGCCACGGGCATTCGCAATGGGAACAAGCTTTTCATTGCGTATTGCAGGTCAATTTTTGAATTTGTGGAAACTGCACCGTCACTCGAAGTTTTAGCAAGAAGACTCTGGACATTTGCTGGTTTCCGGTGACTCAAAACCAAGTTTGGATGTGACAGGCCAGCAAGGTTGGCTAACGACTGAGGTATGTATCTCGACTCTATCAGGGTCGCACAGCTACATAAAAATACTTTAAAACAGTCGGATAAACTCAGTGTAACTATTGTATTACCTCATGCTCAGCACCATAGTTGAAGAAACACAGTACCATACAAGGTCGCAAACGAACCTTACTACCAATCAAGGTTACTAGAGCATTCGGAGATGACTCCCCCAGTTGCTATAATAAGTGCTCTAGACCCTGTTGATGTGACTGTTACCATTTGTTCTACACCTTAACGCATCAGAACCAAGATCCTCGGCCGTTCCAACATCCCAGGAGAAACCACGATTCTACGTTAGCGCACATATTCGACTCATTTCTCATCCGACTTGCTACTCCAGCTTTCGATCGAGCAGGCAAACACTCTTCAGATACGGCTTTCCTGGACGACTATACAGTACCCCTCTCGCCCTCCTTACCCGGTTTCTACGTTTCCTGTCTGCTATTTCTCTTCAAAAGCTGCAGTATGATAACCCGCAGCCAAGCAAGGCGGAAAGCCTTGAAATGGACATCTCTACCAGCAGAGATTCGCCTCATGATTTTGTCGGCAATCGCCCACCAGAAAAGCCCTGGCTGGGCTTCGCTCGCTTCTGTGTGCAGAGAATAGCAGCAAGCTTTAGAGAAGGTTAACTTTTACAAACTGAAGCTAGGAGTGTCTTGTCTCGACGATTTCGAATCCTTTATTTCGCCACGTAAGAGAGATATTATCCACCACATCTGTCTCAACATCGAATTAGCACGCTACTCGTCTCTGTGTTGCTCAAAACGACGCTCGTCAGGGCGATTACATTCAGTAATTGAAATAGCAAGGTCAACACTACCAGATGAGATCAGTCCTATCGTCAGTGATGGAATATGGAGACTTCTTTCCATTCTCAGTACATGGAAACCAGCGACTCATTTGGCGTTGGAGATCAATGTATACTCTCCGAGCGACTGCGAACACTATTTCAAGAACCTCTTCTTGTCCACCGACGACGTTGAGCATGACAGGGGCGTCACACCGGATGCTTGGAGGGCTATGAATTTGCATCATGACCCACGGCATGGCTGGATACATGGAAAACCAGTTGAAGTTGCTCCATGGTGGTCTGGAATAAAGCTCTTCCAGCCTATTTCTCTAGTGTTTGACGAAACGCTACCCCGAGTTCCGGCAGTGAATTCCCTCATTATCCGTCGCCAACTTCGGCGTTGCATTGATGAAGAGGGGCTTGGCATGCTATTTCACAGTCTTCAAGGACTAGAGCATATATCCTACGAGCCGTGGGTGGATTATATCCATTTTCTCAGAGGATATGATGATACAAGTGAGCACCGAAACCCTTGGCAGGAAACACAAGCTTGATCATTTTGTCGTGGTCTAATTCGCTCTGGTCGTCCATCGCTAATGTTCAAAAACAGATCTCGCCTGCACGTTACGCAATTGTCTTCCAGACACTGTTAAAAAATTAACCATATTTGAAGACGACCACGAAAACTACGGGCTATTTCTAGATCCACCAGTCTGGATTGATTACAATGACCCTAGCAAAAGACTGGATGCAGTTCTTGCGTCTAAAAGTCTCAACCTAGAGCACTTTGCCATCTCCTTCAAGGTCAACGCAGAGGATATTTTCCGATACTGCAATCCGACATGGAGCTGGTCGAATCTACAATCTTTAGCGCTTACATCGCCGCTTCTTCAGAACGACGAGGGGGGGAGCAACCAGATTGAGGGCTTGCTGTGCCAAGCCAGTGCACTTGCACAGAAGATGCCCAAGCTACACACATTTGTGCTTTGGAATGGTGGAAAGGAACACGCCTGTGCGTTTATATATCGGGTTGGCAGAGACTATGCCACGGTTATCTGGCGTGGAACGTGGCGTTTGGAGTTGAGTCCTCGTGTGGTCGAGTCTTGGCAACTTGTTGCCTCGAAGCTGTGTGATAAAAAGTTCCAAGTGCGGCAAGAGTTTGTTCAAGGGGACATGAAGTTGCACGGAGATGCAATCTATCATCTAGACTTGCCCTGCCAAGTTGTTGATCCCGCGTCACTTTGGCAGATCCGGAGAGAAGCATGGAGCTTAGAGGGATGATATATCGTACTGCAGCTTTCCACCCATCTAGTCTACAGCCTTTCATCTAGTCACAAAAGTGTTGCAATTGTATTAGTTAACAATGGGAAGTCCCTACGTAGCACAAGTGCCATGGTCTAATACAAGGAGGATAGTGCCCAAGTATACGCCGATAAAGTCTCACGAGATATTCAGGTCAATATTCAACAGGGGAAAGAAATAGCAGAGAACGACAACTGCAGGGAGAACAAAAACTCTAGGAAGGAACGACAATAACAAGAGAGAACGACAACAAAGAATGGTAGCAGCAGGGAAAGACAGTAACATGGAATAGAGACAACAGGCCTTTAGGGAAAATTTCTCTATGCGCTCCTTCTCTTGTTACTGTGCATGTGAGAGGCAGGTGAGACGTCAACCCAGTCGCTCCTTCCTACCCACCACCTTCCTTCAGACGCTCCTTTCTTCTCGCCGTCTTCCTTCTGTATTTAAACCTACAATTCTTCCCGCAGCAACCTCAAAACGTTCCTTTTCACAACAACCCATATTGTCTACACAACGCACAAGAACATCAACCATGGCTCTCAACGGCCAGAAACTGCCTGATAAGTGAGTATTCAAGGAAGGCCGAGCGCAATGAATACACGCAAACTGACCAGCAAGGTTTCGCTGCAAAACCGGCGGCGAATGGAAGCCGTGGGCAAGCTTCTCTTCGAAGCAGCAAAAGCTTGTACAGAACAAGCTGAACCGTCGAATCCATATCGACGCTGCAAATACGGGTATGATTTGCCGCATTCACTCGGGCGAGCCGGTGAAGGAGATACAATGCGAGGGCCCTTGCAACAAAATCCGGCCTCTCGACCAGTTTTCCAAAAACAACAGAAGCAACGGTGTCAACGTAAGTTTACAGATTCAATCTTGTGTATCATCCAAGATGTATCATCTGAGATTTCTTTTCTAACGCATATTGGGACCAGATTTGCAAGGCCTGCCAGCACTGGGTCAACACCCAGGAACCGGGTTATGCCCCCTGGGGAGGCCCGAATACCGTTCTCGATCCACTCGAGGAAAACGACGAATTTGAGACGCGTCTCCCTACGGAGCCTTCCGATATCTTCGACCTTCATGATTATCGAGTATGACCAATAAGTCTTTGGGACATTTAAGACCTGCTGACATTGATACAGCCCCTTGCACCGATTACCGGCACGGACGGACTCACAGAGTTAGACGACGATGAGACGGGCGCCCCTTCCCTCAAGTTTGCAGGCCTCAGCATCGACCGTGGCAGTCAGAACATCGCCCCGCCTCACTTGGACACTGAAAGTGTAACTTCCACTCGACGCGCTACTGGATCTGCCGTCTCCGAATCCGCGTCCCAACCCACCCTTGAGGACCTGGGAGAAACCAGTCTGTGGCTCAGCCAGGCAAAGATTGCCCAGCCTCAGACAAACGATCGAGTGACATACAACGCCTGGGACTCCAATGGTCGTCAGTACCAGATGACCAAGACTCCCACTATCCAGTCTGGTCGATCGTCAGCGATGAGTGGCATGGCTCCAGCTTCGGGCAGCCGTGGCCAGAGTCTGGAAAACAGCCGCCGCGAAGCCGCCTTGAACAATCGCCTTCAGAGCACCGCGAACATTCGTCCTCAGAATACCGTCAACGTCAGCAAGCCTGCTACGGGCGGAACTTGGGATAGGGTAAGTCGGCAACCATCTACCGCGTAACAAACGCATGTTTCTAACCCAAAGGCAGCGTCGATCCGACAGAAAGCATCTTACCGAGAAGGAGCATCGCGAGCTGCAGCGCAACATGCCGCAGCGACAGATGGTTGTTCCTTATGGTAACGGCGAAGACGACAGCGACGACGATGAGTAATATGGCACTTGAGCCGCCAAGCCTCTTTGGCAGCATCCTTGGAAGCATTGGCACCTCAAGCCGAGAATACCTTGCCATCAAAGGAGACTTACAAGCCTGGGTGGCAAGACGCGATCTTTTCTCTCACCACGTCTCTTGGTCGCTCTTCATTACTTTTCTTTGAACCAAAAGAGACTACAGGGCGAACAGGGGGGCGGCGTCTTATTCGGAAGGCATGCCCGTTTTTGCTCTTCTCATAGTACCAAGAGTAGTGAGGTACTGAGAAGATCTGGGGAGGGAATCAGCTTTGCTCTACAAGGTAGCGACATTATGCACAGGTAGTAGAATGAATCGGATCACGAAAGGAGTCATGACGAATTTTGCATGCAGTGATGTATTCCGACAAGTTAACGAGAGAAACATGCGGCATAATGTACCCAAAAAGACGCCCCCAACCATCCGGTCTCTCGATGTCGGTGCGGCTTGCCCCGCAACACTAGTAGTGTATGCAATCCCGAGACCCCTAACCCAGCCGGAGCGATTCTTCTTTTTTTTGAACTTGGCCCCCAAACCTTACCCAAAAACGACGTGTATGTGTGCTTCGTGCGTGTAATCCCCCGTCACAGTGACGGCCGCCGATATGCCCATGAGCACGAGCAGATGTTATAAAAAAAAGTATAGAAAAAAATACCAGCGTGTGCTGATTTACGATCGTTTCGACTGTGCTCTGCCAAGCTTGACCGCATATAGCCCTCCCCTCCTGGGCCTACAGGAGGTCTAGAAATGGAAGACTAGCAGGATGGTTCCGGGCAATGGTTCAGCTTAGGGAGCACACGGCCTCAGCAGTCAGTCAGGCTTTGCACAGCGCGATCAGTAGTTCGTTCTCTCCAAACAAGCCCGTTTTACAGATCGCTGTCACGCTTGTAATATCCTGGATTGGGGTCGTTGCCCCGGTTCATCATGTCCTGAGCGTCGCCCACTTGCCGGCGTTCAGTGATCTCGCGCTCCTTGAGCCTCTTATGCAGTGTATACCTCAACCCTAGCGTCAATCCTCGAGCATTTCTGTCCCTCATGACTGCTGGTCCCTATTGGAGGGGTTCTGATGAGCTGGACAGACGGTTGAGATGAAGGTAAACATCCGTTCCGTACCTGTGGTGACAAAGTCAGCATTTCCGCGTGTGCATCGGATGCAGTGATCCAAAGGGGGGGGCGCGGCGCGCGGAACTCACCCCTCCATGCTGATGAGCTTCAGATCGCCGCCAAAGTATCGCGCGTACAACCGTGAGATGGGCAGCCCATACCCGAAACCGGCCATTGGCGCCTTGAAATCGCTCTTATCGAAGTCTGGATCCAGGTTCGGTGTCCGGTCCACAGTGGTGTACATATATGTCCAAACAAGGGGAATTGAGCTTCTGGGGATGCCGCCGCCTTCATCCGAGATCTTGATGGTGATGTCCTCCTTGCCTTCGGCGACAATGACCTTGGTCACGGGGAACTCCTGCTTGTCCTGGCCGTGTGTTTCGACAACGGCGCGAAGGGAGTTCTTGAGAGTCTCGAACAGCATGTGGGACAGATGCCCGGGAACGTACATGAAGTTGATGTTGGGGTTGCAAACAAGTTGGATCTTGGGCGCCTCGAAAAGCCCGTAGTGGTCCTCGCAAACGAAGCGCGCGTTCTCGATGGCCTCCTGAGCGAGGTCCTGGACGTTGGTCTTGGTACAGATGATGCCGACGTAGGACGGGTCGCGATGGTGGCTTTGATCGGTCAGTGCGATGTGTTGACCGATGAGCATGCGGATTCCTATGCGCGACATGTAAAACCGGTCGAGGAACGACTGGATGTTGTGGTCGATCTGCATGCGCTGCCTCTTGCGCTTGTACTCCAATATGCCCTGGGCCATGGTGGTGACGACTCCGTCGTGGCGCCTCTTGATGCCGTGCAGGGCCTTTGCGAAGCGTTCATTGTACAGCCGGAGCTCGGCCGGCCAGTCGCCCGTGTCGTCTACCATGGCGAAGTATCTCCGTGAGGCAACGTTCTTCTGTTTGCTCCAGCCATTCCCGTTGGACTGGGGGAGGGATGCGTATTGTCCGTCTTCGATACTCGGGTTCCGCGTCGCCTCGGAGAGCATGGATCCTTTTCCATGTGACTTGGACGGCTTCATCAGTCTTTCTTTGGTAGTCCTGTCCAGATCGGGTCGCGGGAGCTGTGTGAGTTCCTGGGCAGACGGGCAAACGTCAGTGAGTCATGTCCGTTGTGCGATATGCGATGACAATGCGGCGACGTACCTCGAACGACTGTGCGTACCAATCTTGCACGCGCTTCACAGAGGGCATATCGTTGAGGCCATCGGGGAGCTCGTCGAGTTCTTGTACACGATGGGCCAGGCGAATTGGTAGCTCCTCGGCGAGGAATTGCGAGGCACGGAAGAGAGTTCCTGGGAGCACGGAGTCACAGAGTCAGCGTCGACACGGGGAAACTCGAGACGGTTCTGCGCCGATTGGCGCCTCGCAAGGCCAAAGGTCAAGAAGACAGGCACGCGGGAGGACAAACGGGAGGGCAAAGAGGCTGCAAAGACGGGTCGCCGGGCGGACGAAGGGAGCCGGGGAGGGCAGACGAACCGACAGAAGGCTTCTCTCCAAACTGCACCATTTGCCTCAAGCTCACGCCAGTTGCTGGGAAACTGGCGTAATGCCTGATGGTGTCCATCAACCTGTCCGTTTTCTTCCACGACATGATGGGCGACTGGGGAGACCGAGTTTTGACTACTTGGTGAGGTATTCGAATCGAACAAACAACCCCGCGTGACCGAGGTGGGAACAGCCTTTACCGAGGCTGTGTGACGCAGGGCAACATGGAACTAGACATGAGCGGGCGGAGCAGCAAAGGGAGAGAGAAGCGTGGAGAAATTGCGAGGTGAGGATTAAGAACGAAAGTCGGATCTACTGCTGCATAGTCAATGGGGGGGGGGTAGGATGAAGGTTGCGTGCAGTCTTGTAGGATAATGTTTCGAGTGGGTATATTTCTGGCAATGATGGAGAGGACGAGAGCTTGGGTTTGCCGGGGACAACAGGAACCAGGCCGGGCCAGGCTCCTCAGTGGGGAGAGTTCCTGGTGCTCTGGGTGGGCCACAACCGGCAATGGCACTATGGTACCTTACCAAACTGGGCGTCATAGGGCGCATCGTTCGATGATAACGCGACAGGTACCCTTACCCCCCCCTCTAAGGCGCTACTAGCCGGCTGTAGAGGTGCGCTCCCCGAAGGTTTTCTTTCCGTCGGCACTGGCCGTGAAGCACAATCAGCAATTGTTTATCCCGAGGTGCGAGCCGCTACCTACAATCATGCCAGACGCATACATCGTACTTGATGATACGGGAATCCGGTGGGTCGGATTCTTTCTGACGTGTGCTATTTTGGTTTCGCAGACAGGGTGAACGGGTGAAACCACCAGGAGATGCTTGGCAACCAGACATTTACAAGTGGCATACAAAGTATACTATGTTTATCGACCACGGAGATGTTGGTGATAGGGGTTCAGAACCTGCTCTCCAACCATGAGCTCGTGAAACATGGCACGAGAGAACAGAAACGAACAGGAGTCGAACGCTAACGGGAGAGTCCAACAAGGTCTTCGTTCAATACTATAATACTTGGGGCAGGCAGACACGGATACAATAGCACGCAGGCATGTGACTGTGAGACGGACGGCGGAAAGGAACGGGCCTTTGCTGCTGATGGATACCTCGTTCACTAACATTTTCTTCTTCACCGTACTTACACCTACCTACCTACAGCGGCGTGCGACGACGGTCATCCGCGGCGGAGAGGAGAGGGGCACTCACTCTCCTTCAGCATTGTTTCCTTCCTGGGTGCCGAGAGTCAGAGCCAGCAGCGCCGTGACCCGTGCCGCCCGCCTTCTTCCCCCACATTGCAACACACCACGCTGCAGCGCAGCGCAGCCGCTCAGGCCGCCCCTCCCCCCGCCCCATATTAGTAGGTACAGGTAGTCGTAGTGTCCCGGCTCCGGCTCCACCTCGCGAACCCTTTCTTTCTTTCTTCCGTCCTTGGATTATCCGTGTGTGTGAGCGAGGCCAGCCACAGCTTGCTTCGCGAGTTCCGGCTTGACCCCTGTGGTCACATGCGAGGCGCCACAATATTCTTCAACCAGCCCCACCCACCCCGTCCTCCCTCTAGCCTTCACCAGCCTCCTCCTTTACCCGTCTCACCGCGCGTCGAGAACGCGCCAAAGACAAGACTCGACGCATCGCCAATTGGTTGGCCTTCTTTCAACCATACAGCGCCGAGTTTCCTGCAGCTGAAGCCCAAAAAATTCCTGGCAATCATTCAATCGGATCGTCCTCGGAAATACTACCTACCTACCTTCCACTAGCTTCCTGCGCTGTACGAATACTGTACCTAGGTAGTGTATCTCTTTGTACCGATCACTTTCGTCGTACCTACGTGCAGAGTCGACTCGTCGCCGTAGCGCCTCGACACTAAGCCGCCAACCCGCTCGCCTTTGCGCCGCGTCTCCCCTATCCTCCCACACTCCAAGGTCGAAAAAAAGGAACGGGAGACGCCAGAGACCCGTTTTTTTCCTTTGTGGTTGGCCGGCCGCCGCCCCAAATATTACTTTCATACCTCTTTCGATGACCAGCAATGTCGGACACCAGGTCGGATTCGGGGCTGGGCCTACGTTTTCTCGATCTGAACGACCATGAAGACGACGACAGCCCGTGCAAAGGCTTGCGCCGCACAAGGAGTCATTCCAACAAGCCGGTCTCCATGCCGCAGTGCGCCTCTTCACCACGAATTTCAACCCCCCGACTACCTTCGTCCATGAGCTATCGGGCTTTCTCACCGCTGTCACCGCCTCCCCGCCAACATTTTTCTACGCCTGGTCAGCAGTACGCAACGCCCGTGGCCAAGAGCCCTCTGGCGCGCTCCTGGACCGAGGACGACCTTACGGCATCGGCTCATTCAAACGAAAACACAAATGAGAACACCCGAGACACCCTTGGCCTTATCCAACGACTAAACGACTTGACTCACAAGCTGCTGGCTGGTGAAGATGTCCCTGACACCAATGTTAGCGCTATGCACGGCAAACTTGATGAGATAGAGTCGGTTCTAGCGGGACAGCCGCCTCAAGCTACCCCCCAAGGCAAGCCAAAAACGTGGTCGGTGGACGCTCAGAGTGTCGAGCATCATGAATCCTTGTGGACCTCCCCTTCACCCTCATGGTTTCGGACCGGCCTCTCAGAAATCTCACCGTCGTTCCGGAGCTCGTTCCGACGAGATACGCCCTCCCCCGAACCCACCGTTGAGAAGAAGCCCGCCGTCGATTCTTTTCGCATCGCATCTGAGGCAGCAAAACTCAATTCCGAACTGGAAACCCTCGTCACGAATCTCAAGGCCCGGCAAGAGGAATCAGAGGTGAGACACGAGAGAGCGACTTACTCGAGGGGCATGGACTGATGAGTTTGCAGCACATACATCAGCTTCTTGTGACCCGCGCAGAGCGCGCAGCGCAGCGAATTATTTTCCTTCAGGGACGTGTACGAGATTTGTATGTCTCCTCAACTCATAAGGCAGCCTGACCCGAGCTCCTTGACACTAACTCATCGCAGGGAGGAGGAACTCCAAGAAAATGACTCAGAACTCACCTACCTCCGCCTTGGCCTCAAAGCTATCGAAGTGCAGTGCCCGAACAACACTGATCCCGACCTCGCACAGAGCATCCAGAACTGGAAGGCCGACTGGTCCGACCTCAAGCGGAAACGCTCCAAGCACAAGAGCTTCGACCGCTCCGCTTACAACACCCCCGTGGGCACGCCGTTGCGACGGTGACCCTATTCCGACCTTGTTTTTACACCTCGTCTTTTATGCGTGATGACTCTAGAGATATGAACGAGTGATGAGGCCACAAAAGTTATTCAGTACCTTACGGTTACGGCTGAAGCATAGCAACGGTGTTTGGGGAATACAGCAGGATACCCAGTCTGCAAAATCTCGCATTTCGTCTTAGGTCCCTTCTTACAGCATAGCGGATACCATGAGAGTCATGAATACAGTTTCTTTCTTGCTTTCTGAGTGGCGGTGCATCAGCAGTAGATGCGTGGGACTCTGTTGTCTGCCAGCGCTACTTATGGTCCATGTATTCATGATCCGAAGACAAGAACTGTCGACACTTAGGACCGAATATCCCGGGTTTTCGGGCGAGAATGGCCCATTGTCAGATGAATGCCTGCTGGATCGGACGAGAAACGAGACTCGACAACCCCCCGTCAAACTGGCACTGAATTCCACCAGAAACCATTTGATCTACGCTAGTGACTGCCGATATGTTGTCTTTGCGACGCGCTATTGTGCGGCAGCACTTCTGTATCTTTCAGCTTAGACACAGAGAGAGAGAGAGAGAGCAAGCTGGTGTGGGTCGACTTTGTCTGCATTAACCAGGGTCATACCCAGCAGAAGCACATCAATTTACAACCTCGGGACGGAGCTTCTCCAGGTACACCCTGACCGTTCTATGGCTTGGCGACGACGCTGTAAACCGCAACTACAAGCAGATCCGCCGTCGGACTCGTTGCCTCCGTCAAGATGCACGTCGTCCCTATCACTCAAGGGTTTTGCACATTGTCTGGTGCAGTGTACTGCTTGGATCCAAGTCGCAGTCAGATGGTGCGGAGGAACTTGAAAACTGCCTCAAACTGCCTCAAACTGCCTCACCCGTTGTTACGCTACGTCCTGCATCCAAGAAGCCAAGACGACGGCCTATCAGACAACCGCATATAGATTCGTCCAGCTCTGAGACTCCCTCATAACCAGCTAGGCCCCCGCAATAGCAGCACGAATACATGGAAACTCCAGGTCAACGCCCAGCTAGTCGCGCTCGTGTCGGAATATACAGAACGTTTGATCGGGTCGCGCACAACAATGACGTCGCGATCTTTCCTAATCCTCGTCTTCGCCGCCAGCGGCGCTCTCGCCATGGGATCGGGCGGACGCGCAGGGCATGGGCTTGTCGGATATGGCATCGACATGTTTCGGCCGCCGTGCGCGTTCGCCTGCCGCGACGCCATTTCCGGAGCGACGCTTCGCTGTTCCACCGTCGGCTCCGATAACATGGGCGGCATGGCGGGGATGAGCGGCATGGTCATGACGGACGCTGGGTGCTACGCGACCGACGACGCCTTCTTGGGAACCCTCGCCTGGTGTGTGGCGACCAGGTGCGAGGGAATTTCGGAATGGGAGCTCGAGAAGTACTGGAAAAACAACGTCGCTGGAATTGCCGCCGTCCAGCCGGACCCGAAGGTGACGTTTCAGCAGGCGTTGGCCACGGTCAACGGCACTCCGACCGCGGTGTATGCGGCCACTGGGCCGTTGAATCAGACGAGTCTGGTATCCCAGGATCTTTGGTACGCAGCTTACGATACCGATGTTATATTCGAGGGTCAGGAGAGTATGCAAGTGAAGTATTGGTACGTGGGGATCGCCTCCCCCCTGGACCTATCGGCATGTAGTAACCGTTTACAGTCTTGTGATTCTCCTGTCCGGCGTTATAATTCCGATGGCCTTCTCGCTTCTGCGGTTCCTGCCGTTGCCGGCGACGTGGTGCTCGATTTTCAGAGCCTGGGTAATCGACCCTCCGCTCTTTGGCAGTCGCCACAATGCGCCAGTCTTTTTTGGGCTTGCGGTGATGCCCACACGCGGGCAGGCGCTATTCATCTTATATTTTATCGTAATCAATACGGTGTTTTCCGCCGTGAACTACGAATACGCCGACCCTAACACGTGGTATCCTGGAGACCAGTGGCGCTGGATGTGCATGCTGGTCTCCAACCGTCTCGGACTGCTCAGCTTCGCCAACCTACCGCTGGTGTTTCTGTATGCCGGACGTAACAATCTTCTGCTCTGGGTCACCGATTGGTCGCATTCGACTTTCCTCCTGCTTCATCGATGGATCGCCGCGATAGCGACCCTGCAAGCCATCCTGCACAGCATCATCTACCTGGACGTCTATGTGAAGAACGGCACGCATTCGTCCGAGTCCAGAGAGCCGTACTGGTACTGGGGCGTGGTTGCCACCGTCGGCCTAACTGTCGTTTTCCCTACTTCAGCCATACCCGTCCGCAAAAAGGTCTACGAGCTGTTCCTGGCCTGGCACGTTGCCATCTCCATTCTCATTATCGCGGGTTGCTACTGGCATATCGTCTTCGCATTCGGCCACAAATGGGGCTACGAGGTCTGGATCTTCGTCTGCATGGCCATGTGGGCGTTCGACCGCGTCGCTCGGGTCGCGAGACTCGCAAGACACGGCGTCAAGAGGGCCTCCGTCGTCGTCATTGATGGGGAATATTGCCGGGTTACGATACCCGAGGTCCACGCCTCGGGCGTCGCGTACGTATACTTCCCTACACTTACCTGGCGCGTGTGGGAGAACCACCCATTCTCCGTTGCCTCCGCCATCTTGCCATCGGCGAGCCAGCGAGACCGTGCCACGGAAAGCAGCGCGGATGAGGGACAGGTTAATGGACGGGGTGAGGGTCAGGATGATGTGGAAAAGCGTACCGAAACCGTGACCTCTCTTCCTGGAGGGTGTTACAGCGTCTCGCACTCATCGAGAGAGCCTCCGCATCTCGGAATCACCTTTTATATCCGCATGCAGTCTGGTATCACCTCGCTCCTTCGTTACCGTGACTCGGTCCCAGTTCTTCTCGAGGTGGGCTATCCGTCACATTCACCGCTCTCCGAATCATCGCACAACTCACCCACTCTTGTTGTGCTGGCCGGTGGTGTCGGCATCACCGCCGTCTTGCCGCATGTACGCAGCCATCCGGGCCACGTTAAATTGTATTGGGGCTGTCGAAGCCGGGCACTCGTCGAAGACGTAGAGAACGCAGGCGTGCTCAATGGAATCGAGAACGAGCTGTTCATCGGCAAGAGGATGGCCGTCAGGGAGGTGCTGGAAAGCGACGTCGCGGGAGGCCGGGGCGAGGTCTGCGTACTGGTTTCTGGGCCGGAGGGGCTGATCGACGAGGTGAGATGCGTATTCAATGAGATTGTGAGGAAAGGAAAAGGAGGCAGGGCAAGATTGATTGTTGAGTCATTTGGATGGTAAGGAGAAAGCTCATCTTCAAGCGATTTTTACGTTTTACCGTAGACCCAATGAATTTGGTCACTCCCAACAGACCAGGCGAAAAGTAATTGGACAACTGCGAGATACAAGCAGGCTTTCGTGTGATTACCTAGTAGTGACGACACGACGATACCTAGCATGGGTGTAGGCGCGGTCCTCGTCGACAAAGGGCACCGTCCACGCAGTGCTCAAGGAGAGGTGTGATGGGCTCAAACTGCACAAAAGCGTGTGTACTGGCTAGCCATTGTGTCCGGCAGGACGTCCAGACGCGTCGAGCTTTTGCGGAGTTCGGGGCTCCAGTTGCTTTGATGTAGGGGACTTCTGCGGTGGCTTTGGTGTTTGACGCCTGGTGCATGTCAATGACAGAGGAAACAGCCCAAGGCACGTCTGTCGCACTTGAGATGTACTGCATGGAGTCCGAGGCAAGATCAGATCGGAAGCTGGATGTCGAGGCGGCTGGTACTTTATAAATCCAATGCCAGGCATGAAAGTGGCATTTAGAGCGATTTCAAGTTCCGCGTAAAGAAAGGCTGCTCCCACGAGGAACCAGCGGGGCCCAGAAGCTACGCATCCCCCTAGACGCAACAATCGAGTCGAGACGAAGGGTCTGATGCCGGGTCAGTGTATAGTCCAACTTCGTCAAGGTCCATTGCGTCGTGTGGCTGCGTGCGAAACCTCCCTTTCTTTGTCCGTGCATACGTCTGGCAGCACCCGAACTTCCGTCACAAGTCCCAACGCGCTTGGCCACTTGAGCGCAGCATTTCCATCCCATCCCATCGAAAGGCTTGAGCTGCAACCCAAGACCGGATCATAGCTTGTCTGGGGCGAAGGTTCTTGCGACCGGGCCAAGATCCAGGACTGAAGCACCCATCAACATGCTTGTTGCTGCGTGGCTCATCTGCTTCAAGTTCGCCATCGCCGCACGGCTTCCAGTGTCCTTCCGCCCCAAATCTGAAAATGAAGATTCCTTCCCAAGCTGCACGCTTCGGCCCGACCTTGAATGTTGGGGCTGAGGAAGCCTTTTTAATCGGATGCGTCGGGACTCCTGCGCTTTGGGTCCGGACAAGCTGGACGGAGCGGCTATGAGCTGTTTCCGATCGTACCATCTGGAATGGTCCCAACTTTGCATCTAATATATTAGGAAAGAAAGGTTCAGAGTCTGCATGGATTGTTTCGTTCCCACTCGTTTTATTTCCCCTCGTCACTTACCTAGAGTCATCATGTGCGGCATCACAGCGTCTATCACACTTCAGCGAAGCGGCTCCCTTAACGGAGCCAATGGCAGTGCTGATGTGGAAGGACGCGAAACGCTCCGTCAAGAGCTACAGCAGAGTCTGAAATCCATCGCTCACCGCGGCCCAGACGCGTCCGGAGTCTGGATCAGTGACGATGGTACTATCGGTACGACTGCCCAACGGAAGAGACTTGCTGCGGCCCCCAGCTAATTTCACGGTGTAGGCCTTGCGCACGCCCGTTTGGCCATCAACGACCTGTCCCCAGACGGAGTGCAGCCGCTGCACAGCGACGATGGCAAGATCCATGCTGTGGTGAACGGAGAGATCTACGACCACGACGCGATCAGAGAGCGATTGATCCGGGAATACGACTACAAGTTCAAGGGCCACTGCGACAGCGAGGTTCTTGTCGCTCTGTACAAGATCTACGGCGCCCCCGGTCTCTTCGAGCACCTCCGTGGAGAGTTCTCTTTTGTTGTGTACGACGAGAATGACGGCCGGGTCATTGTGGCGAGAGACCGGTTCGGCATCAAGCCGATGTTCGGAACACTCCAGGGCGAAGGCGCCGGCAAGCGTATTCTTCTCACCTCGGAAATCAAGGGCTTCTTGGCCTTGGGCTGGGAGCCTGAGTGGAACGTTCACGGCCTGCTCACCGGAACTTCAATGCAGACCCACTACACCGTGTTCAAGGACGTCTGGAAGCTGAACCCCGGCACATGGATGGAAATCTCCTCCGACGGGGAGGTCGAGCACCACCAATACTGGGACCCCGACTACAAGGACAAGGTAAGCAAAAACGGGCGGAAGCGCTTGTTTGACCGTCTAGTGCTCACACATAGTAGCGGGAAGCCGAGACTCGGAGCGTGGACGACATGGTCTTGGAAGTGAGGCAGCGTCTGATAGAAGCAGTGAAGCTTCGTCTTCGCGCCGATGTCCCCGTGGGGATCTACCTGTCTGGGGGTATCGACTCATCCGTTATTGCGGGTATTGTGACGAAACTTGCCCGCGAGGAAGGGATAAAACTAGGCAACCAGGATGCTACAAAACGTATCCATTGCTTCACAATTCAGTTCCCGGAAGCCTCGGGCTTCAACGAAGCTGGTAAGTTTTATGCCCTAGACTAGAACGGGTCTTGGCGAGAATGGTGCATGCTGACACAATATGTAGACATTGCTGAACGCTCAGCCGAATGGCTGGGCGTACAAATCTTGAAGAAAGACATGGACGAGGCCGCACTGGCCGACAACTTCGCAGACGCGGTCTACCACACTGAACACCACAATTTCGACCTCAACAGTGTGGGCAAGTTCTGTCTCTCCACGCTGCCAAGAGAGCACGGTGTGCCCGTCGTGCTTACGGGCGAGGGCGCGGACGAGCACTTTGCCGGATATCCGTTCGTGTTGCCAGCTTTCCTGATGGAGGCCGACGGCTCGTGGCCGCAGTCCACCTTGACCGACGACGTACGCGGAGAGATGTTCAAGGAGATGTCGCAGGACCTCAAGGAGATGTTTGACAGGATCGGCATGTTCGAGGACGAGGCTTCGTCGGGGCCCCATAACAACTCGATGCGCCTGGAGCCCGAATGGAACGCGTTCTCGCCCTGGGTTCGCGAGACATACAAGGCACCGGGATTTGGCGAGACGGTGATCCCGCCCGAGGTCCTCGGGAAGATGATGACCAAGTGGCACCCGCTCCACACAAGTCTATATCTGTACACCAAGGGAACGCTCGCCAACATGATCCTGACCTGCCTGGGTGACCGCACGGAGATGGCACACAGCATCGAGGCGCGGCCGCCGTTCCTTGACCACCACCTGGTCGATTACGTGAACAACCTGCCGCCGAGCGTCAAGGTGGCGTACCTCGATGCCTCCAGCGCGTCGGCTGCCGGGACGGGCACCACGGGGACGGGAGGGAGCCTGTGGTGGAAGGACCTGAGCACGGCGCGTCAGAAGCTCAGCGAGAAGTGGATCCTCAAGGAGGCCGGCAAGCCCTTCATCACACAGGAGCTCTACGAACGGAGGAAGCACCCATACTCGGCGCCGCTCAAGTGGCCGCGCGGCGGGCCGATCCACAAGATGATGGTGGACCTGGTCAGCAAGGAAAACATCGAGAGTCTAGGCTTCATCGAGTGGGACAGCGCCAAGAGGTGGCTCGAGGAGGGCTTCGGCGACGACGCGAGCCCCAGAGCGTTCCGGAAGCTGATCTGCACCGCCTCGTGGGTGGTTTTAGGCCAGAGATTCGGCGTGAAGAAGGCCACCAGGGAGCAGTGCTGTGCGTAACAGGGGCGCGCCCAATGCCTGTCGTCGATAAGAACCGTGTACGATTCATGATGGCGTCTGGAATGAAAGTAATGACTGTGAATCAATCTCGTGACGAACCCGGGCTGCATGAGATCTCGGTGGAAGAAAGTGATACATTGTACATCGTGCGACAGGTGCTGCAAAATGACGCAAGAAGCACAGGATGGCTTGGGCCAGAAGCAAATGGAGGTTTGACGGTCGACGAAGAATGAATGTGACCCGCTGGACGTTGAAAAGCGGTGCCGTTTAGCGGGTCCCATTAACCTTTTTTAATGGGCACTTTGGCCGTCTCAACCTTAACTTGGTACCTGCTTTTCTAGTCGCGGAACACAGTACCAACGACAACGACTCGACGACCTATTTCCTACTTCTAAACAAAAGTACCACAACGAGAAAAAAACGGTTCTTTTGCTCGCATACGATGCATACGGATACCAAGATCCGAGGTATGATGTCAATGGGTCGTTCCTTCGAAGGAGCCAAGGGATGCGGCAGCGGATGCGGCACCTTCCCGCCGGTATTATGTAGTGTTTCCTGGGCGCTGCAAAGAAAGGGCCCCCGGCACTAGAAATCTTGACTTACTGGGCAAATGTCCTTCCTTGGCGGACATCGAAATCGAAGATGGGCAGCCAAGACACACAGGCCCTCGGTTCACTTCCCCCTCATCTCACCTCACCTCACCTCGTCTCACCTCACCTACCTAAGTTGCCCAACGGGAACGGGCAAGGACACCCAGGCGTTGTTTCCGCACTAAGGCGGAAAAATAGCACACGACAGGGAGCTGCCCACTCCGCCCAAGCAATCATTTGCAGCGGACCCATTTTACTCATGCAAATTCAACGTCATCTTAACAGCCTTGTTCTTTCCTTCCACCACACGTCCAGCGCCATTTCTCAACTTCACCCGATCGATGCCGATCACCTCCCCTTTCCGCTGCCGCAAGTGCGCACATGAAGGGTCCTTCGTTCGACAGGACGCGTGCCCTCATCTTGGTACCCCGGTTTCTTACACACCACCGGCTCCGACACTCCTTTGCGCCGTCGCAAAGATGGTCCCCCGCCGACCGCGTACAGCGACCGCCATCTCGCTCGTCTCACCTGCCTTATGCCCTCGGTCGTCGTGATCGTCGTTATTATAGCTGCGAGCCGAGATTCGGAGCGTAATGACGTCGTTAGGCGCCTTTCAAACGCAGATTTGACGGGCGCCAGCGGACATCCCGTCATACTGCGGCCCCTATTCGTTCGGTCTCACTCTGGCATCCAACAGTCTCCATCGACTATTCCCGCAGTTTCCCTCCCCGCGACCGTATCCACCCCCGCTCTCCAGGTCATCCGCAAGGACCATCGTTTTAGTTTAGCTTTCATGGTTCGAGCTCGAGCTCTGTGGAGAAGTCTCCGCTTCTGCTGCACAGTACACACACAGCAGACTTGCTCTCGGCACCTCATGTCTAGATACTTAAGTAGCCAAGCTGTTCCCAAGCCGGGAGGCTGGCTTGGTTGTCTTGGAGCACCAGTTCACTTGCTCTTCCCGTCTCCATCTTCTTGCCAATCCTTTGTTCGTGGTAGTGTTAACGAAACCACCCGTCAGCCCCCTGCTGCTAAGTGCTTGTACACGCTTGGCTTCACATCATCTTTGTCCTAGCGTACAGATCACTCGTCGACGGGATTGAGAGCAGGAGTTGCCATCAACATGACTTCAGACGCGAAGCGAGAGAAGCTCGGCGATAGGCCACCGTCAGACCAGGCCCAGGCCGAGGTCTCTCATATGGACCACCCTGGACGGGTCTCTGATAACACGGCCATCGACGAAGAAGAGCGAAAGCGGTTGGAAGCTTCCCGCAAGCTCGAAAACCCCCTGTCCGGCCTCGCCCCCGAGCAGCTGGCCCAAAAGGGCGAAGAATACTGTCGCGAGCATGGCATCGGCGACGAGGAAGACATTCGTGCTTTTCGTCTCGGCGCCATGATTGCCGGTAACATGAACAAATACGACACCATGACTGAGCTTACTGCCCAAGAGCGTGCCGTCCTCGATGGAGAAACCACTCATAAGTGGCGGAACCCAAAGATGCTTTACGGTGTTGTCGCAGGTCAGTAGTCTCGTTGTGATTCCTGTCACCAATATACCCCTTTTCCGTTTAGTTGCATTCAAGGAGGCTGACATACATTCAAGTGTGTTCCTTTTGCGCTGTTGTGCAAGGAATGGACGAGACCGTCGTCAACGGTGCCCAGTCTTTCTACAAGACTCAATTCGGCATCGGAGGGAAGACGGAGAGAGACACCTGGCTGCTCGGCCTGACGAACTCGGCGCCTTACCTCTGCTGCGCTCTCATCGGCTGCTGGCTCACCGAGCCCATGAACAAAGCCTTTGGACGCCGCGGCACCGTCTTCATCTCTTGTATGATCTCTGCTCTCGCCTGCTTCTGGCAAGCATTCACAAACACTTGGTGGCACAGTGAGTCCAATCATCCTTCCCTAGGCCTCGGCCAGGTGACTAACTCCAATCCCAGTGTTCATTGCCCGCTTTATGCTTGGCTTTGGCATTGGCCCGAAATCTGCCACAACCCCCATATTCGCCGCCGAATGCGCACCGCCACGTCTGCGCGGAGCCCTCGTCATGCAGTGGCAGATGTGGACGGCTTTCGGCATCATGCTTGGCTACGTTGCTGATCTGGCGTTCTACTACGTTCCTGACCGGGATGGCATCGTCGGCCTCAACTGGAGGCTGATGATGGGTAGCGCTGCGATACCAGCTGTCTTTGTCTGCGCATGCTGCTACATGTGCCCCGAGTCCCCGCGATGGTACCTGACCAAGGACCGTCACTCCGATGCCTTCAGGGCCATGTGCCAGCTGCGATTTGAGAAGGTCCAAGCTGCCCGTGATCTCTTTTACGCCAATGCCCTCCTCCAGGCCGAAAAGGAGTCTCAGGGCATCGGAAAACAAAACCGCTTTAAAGAATTTTATAAAATTAGGCGTAACAGAAATGCATTAATAGGGTCGGAAATCGTTATGTTTATGCAACAATTTTGCGGCGTGAACGTCATCGGTAAGTGCATATATCTCTTTATTATATATATAAGTCTATATCTTAAATTAATTACTGTAACGGAATATCTTATAAGTATCTTACGGGTAGCTTGTCTATAACTTACAGTTGAACAGCGTGCTAACAGCTGCCAGCATACTATAGTTCAGAGATCTTCTTGGCTGCAGAATTCTCAGAAGTGAGCGCATTGGCGGCATCCCTCGGCTTCGGCGTTATCAATTGGCTCTTTGCCCTCCCGGCCTTTTACACAATCGACACTTTTGGAAGACGTAACCTGCTCTTGACGACGTTCCCCTTGATGGCCATTTGTCTGTTCTTCACCGGGTTCTCATTTTATATCCCCACAAACCCCGCCAAGATCGCCTGTATTGCCACGGGAATCTACCTCTTCGGCATGGTCTACTCCCCAGGCGAGGGCCCCGTACCATTCACGTACTCCGCCGAGGCGTACCCATTGTACATCCGCCCCATGGGCATGTCCCTCGCAACCGCCACTACTTGGTTCTTCAACTTTATCCTCGCCGTCACCTGGCCCTCTCTGCAGGAGGCCTTCACCCCGACCGGTGCGTTCGGGTGGTACGCTAGCTGGAACATCGTCGGCTTCTTCCTCGTCCTCTTCTTCCTCCCCGAGACCAAGGAGAAGACCCTCGAGGAGCTGGACGCAGTCTTCAGCGTCCCTCTGAGGCGCTTCGCGCGGTACGGTCTTGCGCAATTCTTCTTCTTCTGGAAGCGGTACGTCTTCCGCCAGGATGTGGCGCCGCCGGCTGTACCATTGGCAGGGGACGTCGCGTATCACCAGGAACAGTTCAAGCAGGAGAAGCAGTATAACCCTACTGCGCGTGTTTAAAAAAAAGACGGAGGAATACTTGATATCGGGCTTGTGTGAAACTCGCTCATCCGAGTTCATGGGCGACAGGGAAGCAGGTGGAGATGTGCGACACGGGAATGATACCGGTCGCTTGAGTATAGTCGATTGATGTAATAATGAAAGGATGAATACTCCTTTGATTTTTGCGGAAAACACAGCTGTATAATCTGATGTTTCCCTCTTTTTCGGTATCAGGTAAAAGGAGTCCAAGGGCTCTATTTATTCCTTACATCTGTCTGATCTTTCTCCTATGTAGTTTAAGATCGAAGTACAGTCGCCTTCTCTGGCTCAAATAATCATCCCAACGTGCGCTGGTAGTCAAAAGTGAGTTTTGCTCAAAAACGGAGATAGGAATCTTGCAAAGCAAGGAAATACACTCCATTCTTTCGAGTCAAGAAGCTATCCATCGTCCGAGACAAAGTTTCCTTTTCTCGTTACAGGTAGGCCGGTCCAACACCTTCCCACTTTTTGTAAGACACCATAAGTTGGCAGAGAGGTCCGCCTACATGACCCCTCTGGCCTGTAGAGCCAGCCTCTTCACCTTGCCAGCCAGCAGTCCTTTTCCCCATCAACAATACCACCACGTTATTCACCATGCCGGTATCGTCGCTGCTCAACACCATGGTTCTTATTCTTCGAAGCCAATCTCCTTGCCAATCCTGCGCGCAATTTCAATCGCTAGCTTGGCAGACTCGGAACTGACCATCGAATTACAGGTCCTCGCCGCCAGATGCAATGGTCTCAAGTCAGGTGTTATGCCAATACCAGCTGCAGCCATCAGAATCCAACTAACCAGCCAAGGCAGCTGGGTCTCCTTCTCCATGTAAGCAGGTGTCCATAATTCTCTCAGAACAGGGTCGCAAGCATCCTTGACCGATCGAAGGAACTTCCAGCACCAGCGATGCATTGCCAGGTACGGAAATGCTATCTCGAGAGACTCAGACTCGAGTGCTAAAGCAAGTTTTATGGTAAGTTCATCCGGGACGAGGTCACTGGTGGCCTTGGCTTGCCCGGCGGCCCTGGCCTTGGCTTTCTGCTGCCGAAGTCGGTCTCTGGCTCTCAGCTCTTGTGGATCGCTAATTTGTCTCATGATCAGGTCCTCGTCATCGGCCATGCTCTCCTGCTGATAGGTGCTGCGTGCGACAATATCATCAAGCAGCTCAGGCGTCCACTCCATATCGACACCAGAGCAGACCTGGGTCTTGAACATGGACGACACGGGGGCGCCCTCCTTAATACCTCGCGGACCGGCACGTGAGGCAATAGGAGTGTTTCGTCGGCGGTTATTCGTGCAGGAAACGGCCGAAACACCCATCTGAAGACAGAATTTCTGATGGCAATCTCGAATGGTTTTTGGCCGCTCATTCCCAACCCAGATGCTGGAGTAGACGAGCGTAGTAAGCATGACTTCCATGTCGGGCCATTGGCCCACCAACAAGCCGTTCATGAGCAAAGCATTGTACAGGTGAGCGGCATATGTGATCGAGCCCCAGGCATTTGCAATAGCGATGCCGATTTCATACATGTCCATGCGGAGACGGAAGAGGTAAAGACCACTCAGAACGGGAGAGTAGATCAAGATGCGGTGTGGCTCCATCTCTGGGGGCGCAGGTTGACCTGTTAGTGCCCATGCATCGACCTTTGCGCTGTGCACAGGATCTTTGCCCATCCACTTCATCAAATGACGCAGCACTTTCAGCACGCGATCATTCGAAGCCGGCCAATGATTGATCTTCAAGTTTTCGTGAAACTCCAAGTGGCGCGCCAGCGAATTGTCCATTATGGCGACTTCGTCTACCAAAGCCTGAAGGCTCTGTCGCGTCGAGCTACGCATTATGTGATTGATGTCCAGAAAGACTTGGGCGGCAAACACGAGGGAAAAGGAGACAACAGGCGTCTTTCCCTTGTCGAATCGTTTCATTTCGCGCAGAAACCCGTCCTCAACCGGATAGTCGGGGACCGATCGAATAACGGTAATGAGCTCGGTGAAGAATTCCATGAGGAGAATCTCGTCTTCCTGGAATTTCTCGCGATCTGTCATAGAGGCAAGGTCGCTGGTTGGGTCGTATTTGCCAAACATGCCTTCTTTGATTAATGGGATGGATCCATGCTTGAGGACCTTCGTGAAACTCAACAGGGTTTTGAAGGCAACGATGTAGCATTCGTTGGCCATTTCGTACGTGTCATAACCGAGACTGATCTCGATTCCGGGGGCATAGTAGGCCTGGCCCAGCGTACATCCCTTCTCAAGGCAGGTCGCGAGATAGAACCTGGTTACAATGGCCCAAGCACCGCCTTCTTGCGTGTCCAGAAGAGGGGCGACGTCTTCGATCAATCCGCGAGCCATAGAGATGGCTGTGTTCGTGGCAACTGCAGCAGAAGCAAGATCGAGCCTGCCGTTGCGATGATGGGACCAGATCCGCTCGATCCGATATCTGATCCTGTGCAGGTCGTTGTTCAATGCTATAAAGGCAAAGAAAACGTCCTCAAGGTCGGTCTGGGGCTCCGCTTCATAAGAAACGGGGTCTTCGTCGCGTGGCGCCGGTCTTTCGTGAGGCGTGTTGCGGAACGCTTCGAGGAAAGCCAGAGAGCAGAGTTAAAAACCCTTCCCACCGAAGTCAAAGACGAGGGCGAAAACACGGCGCAGACGTCAACGCGGCTGGTAGCATCTGCACCACTCTTCAAGCTGTGTCGGCCGAAGGTCACCAGAAGAATGTATAGATTCTCTCTAATCACAGCGGAAATGCTGGCCATTAGCCAGCCAACGGAGCATATCTCTCACGCAGGTGAGAGAAAAGAAAGGGTTTTATATGGGCTGCTGGGCGAAGGACCGTTGGGACGTCCCAGGTAGCAGGGCGAGCGAAAAGGTGAAGTTAAGAAACTTCACGTATACACGTGACCTGTTTGTTAAAACAAACAGGAAGGTACATAAAGAAAATTTCCCTTGTTATGGGTTGAACTTCACCTGTTACTGTTTTGAGAAAAGTGCATATTTAGCGTTTGCTTCTTCTGAATATGGGATATCCATTGTACGGACAGTAGTCCATCCCATTAATTCGTACATGAGGCTATTCACAGAACGATCAGAACGAGGTGAAAGTCAAGATGAATTCAAAGCAAGAGTCGGAGTGGAAGCTGAGGTGAGAAAAGGAAAAAAAGGGGGTTGCAGGCTACTCAAAGTATGACGGCTCACCCATAAGACTAACACAAGTACGTACTAGCAAGGGGTGGGGGCGTGATTCGTGAACATTATATCTTCTCCCCGGACCTCATCGTCGCATCAACGGGATGAACGGTCAATAGATGAGACTGTCCCGCCCGATGATCCCTTGCGGAGATGCACCTCCTCACGTGAAGGCCGCCGACCCGCACCCGCGCCGGTACCGCCGCGCCTGCTAATACCAGGGGTCCGCGGCGACTCATCCCTTGAACCCGAGCCACGGCTATCGCGATGGCCAGAGTACACCCCGTAGGCGGCGTCGCTGCCCCGATCATTGTAATCGGAAGGGCGCTGCGGGATGGCCGGCAGTGAAGCGCTGTACCGGTTTGCCGGGGCCGGGCTGCGCTGCCTCTGGGGGACGGCCGAGAGCCGTCCAACCGGCGGTAGAGGGTCGCGGTGTCTAGGTATTGAGGCGCTCGTATCCAAGTTGGGATGCGGTTCATGGCGGTGAGGGTGTCCATCGCGGTCGTATGTCTTGCGGTATGGCGCGGGGGCGGCACGTCTCTGGTCGCCGCCTGCGGTGGACGGCCGTCGGGTACTGTGTGCGTCTGCCTCGGGGACCCTCGCCAGGTCCTGCGAGGTGCTGGGTCTCGTTGCCGCCACGCGCGTGGTAGGTGGAAGCGGCGGCGTGGCGTCCTCTAGGCAGTCCCACATAGCCTCGTTGAGGATCTTGCGGACTTTGTTAACGTGGGTCCCCGGGAGAAGGCGCCGAGAGAGCTGACGGGGCAACCTCTCGGGCCTGCCGTCCAAAAGGGGTCCGTCGGCGTTAACGGGTAGGGCAGACACGATGGCGTGCAGGCGCCTGGCTTCTGGGTCAGGGTACGCGAGGATGTTACTAATCATCCACTTGGCGAAGCCGGCGGGTGTCAGACCAGGCGTATTGGGGTGGGATCTAGGCGTGGCCTGGATGAGGTGGTACGGGCAGTCTAGGTCCTGGTACAGGAACTCGATCCGCTTCAGTGCGTCTTCGGAACGGGCCTTGAAGATTTCTGGTGGATGGTCAGCGCCTGTTCATAGTTGCGGCCTTCAACCTCCCACGCCCAGTTTACCTTCATATGGAAACTTCTCGGGCTCGACTTTGTACCTTGTGTACAGAGTGAGCATCTTGTCAGGGGTAACGACCAGTGTCTCTGGGTATCCAAACTCGGTAATCTGAGGAGAGGTTAGCCATTATGAAGTCTATCATCTGGATTGTCAGGCACTACCACCGAGTTCGCCAGACCCCTGAGCACAGAGTTGAGACGTTGCGTTGAATAGCCTTCAGAGTCAAACAGAATTCCCCAGGCCTTGTCGACACTGCTCACCTCGGCCCGCGCCGCGGTGGCAGGAGCAGTGGGCGAGGCAGATTCAGACCTCGAGCCAGTGCAGGGCTGGTAGTAAATTACCGACGGACCCCCGGACTGGAAGTGAACAGCCTTAGACTGGGGGCTGACGGGCGGAGTGGACTGGCCCACAGGCACAGGGATAATCGGTGCTGTCTTTGCGTGTTTGGTTCCCGGACTACGATCCCGAGGCGAAGACACTTTGGAGGAGCTCCGGGCTTCGACGACTGATGGAGGAGAATTTGAGTACGAAGGCGTGAAGGCCGATTTCTGGCATGATACTGGGGAGGGTCGTGGCGTGTGGGCGGGTGTGTCGGTATCGCTGTTCTTCAGCTGGACGACTTGAGCAACTTGAGCAACTTCATCGAGTGTTAGTCAAGATCTGGCCAATGTAGCGCCTAGACCAGAGAAGTGGCCGACCTTCTTCCTTGATCATCTTCTTCAACTCCTTCACCACACTAGGCGACAAATCGCCGAGAGTGTTGCGAGGCTTCGAGATGGACGGCTCCATGGCTAGATTCCCAGAACCGTGCTGCGGCTGCTGGGGCCGCCCATCCGCAAGATTCCTGCGCCCATGGTCCTCATTTTGACCTTCCCTTCTGAACTTCCCAGCAGACCTCGGCGAGACCCCTTCGTCCGGTTCGGACGAGCAGTCCGCGGCGGCTCTCGGCGGGGCCCAGTCCATGGTGGTGTTCAGTCTTGGTCGCGCAGCCTTCTCGGACTGCTTGGTGGCCATGGCGGGCATTGGGGTATGTCTTCTGCCGTGTGATGTAAACCTCCGGACTACCGTAAAAGATCGTACGAAATGGGTAAACAGCAATAGAGATATAAAACAGCGATTGGGCTGTTGGCGCGGGCGCGACTACGCAGTATATACGAACAAATAGGCCGGGGGGAAACCAGTACGGTAACGCAGAAAGTACACTGCGAAAGTACACTGCGAAAGCTCATAGACCCATAACTTCTTTCGATCGGCGTCAGGTCACTGGGAAGCGCTTCCCCAATGAGGTGTGGACATCTTTCTCCTCTCCGTGAGGCGGTCTGAGGGAGTGGACGCTGCTGAAGCGATCACGGAGGCAAATAATACCCAAGCGGCATTAGTGTTGCGGTAATCTGCATTTTCGAGATGTGAGAAGAGAGGTGAGGACTTTGGCCGTGGTTCCTCCTTCCTTCCTCCATGGGAACGAGGCTTTCTTCATGCAGCACGAGCGCAAAAGGCGCCTGTCATAAAGCAACTGGGGGCAGGGGGGGACGGAGAAGCGTGGTGTAGAGCCATACAGAGTTGCCTCTTCGATGCTGTGCTTCGGTCTCCAAACGGGGCCGATCCCTGTCCCATTGGGCCGCAAACTACTTAGTACGTAGTAGTAGACTGTTGAAAGTATGTGTGTAGTACAGGGGGGATATTAGCAGCTGTGTGTTTGAACGTGCCACGACGACCGACCGGCGAAAACGAGCGAGACGGGGGCAATTTGTCGATTTCTCCTCGCCGAGCCCGCCGGGGGTAGGTATGCCCCCAACCAGGCGATGCGATGGCTCCCATCGCGAGAGTTTCGGTTCGATGCCACGGAAAGTTTACCAGCCTGGGACGAAATCGGAGGAGGGAACGAAGTCATTCCATGTTTTCTGGTCTCATGATTTTGAGTTGCAGTCCCTGGTCCTGCAGAGGTCCCTTCGTGTCGCCGCAGATGGTTCAGCCCGAGTCGGACGGGCGCAAGGTCAGGCGGCGAGACAACACTTGTTTGCTGGCCCCAGGTCGCCGATCAGCGCCTCGGCGGCGTGTCGTCGTGCCACCAAGAGAGTCCGATGAGCCCATGAGCGCCATCTCGATCGATATGCAGTTGTGGTCCTTTGCAGCTGCCGAGGGGGACGTCTGAGGGGCGGAATGCTGCATGTGGATGCAGATGATAAAGGACGATATCATGGCGGCTACGGCGCCCCGGGACTAGGCCGTTACACCCGAAAGCCCCCGGTGGGTGTCCGCGGCAAGGCGCCCACCGAAAATGGGTCGCATGCCCGCGCGGCAGGTCGCTTCGGCCGATAGAGAGGCCCGGAAGGACATCAGACAGCAGTAGGGCTTCTCGCACGGCTTGCGCCTATCGGCTAACGGTCGTCGGGGCAGAGATACTGAGACAACCTTCCCGCCTGTTTCAAGAAAATTGAAACTGCCGGGCTTATGAACTTAGCTTCTGAATAAACGCAAGTCTTGAACTGGTGGGGGGTGCCGACGCGCCGTCCCGGCCTCTAGCGAAACGCAAGTAGAACACATAACCCCACCGGCCCTTTCCGGTCGGCAGCTCAGAATGGGAGGGGCACTGACGAGGCTAAAAAGACGCTGAAAAGATATATTCGGTACACTGCCAAGTATATGAATTTTGGGCCATATGCTTGTTTCCCTGGATCGAGATCGAATGCCCGCCTGCTTATGCACTTACAAAATCACGGATTAGATTCCCCCCTCATGCCTTGTACAGCAGATCCAAGAAACCGTTGGCCAAGTCCACAACCACACTCTTGTTCGGCAACGACCCCGCAACGCCGTACAGAGCAGCCGAGTCGCCGACGGCCTTGCCCTTGGCCCCCTTGCCCTCGACGATGCGGACTCTCTCCTTCTCCTTCTCGCTCTCGACGACAGCCTCCAAATCTGCCAGCAGCTTCTCGTAAACCTTGGTAATCGGGAGAGTGACAGCGACGTGGATGGCAGGGGGATTTTGGAGGGCGTTCAGATGCCAGCCCTTCTCTGACATGCCGTCGGCAATGTCGTAAACATTGAGGTTCTTGGCCGTGAAAGCGACGACGGAGACAAGCGGCTTGCCCATGATCTCCAGTTCGTTGTCCAAAGCCGGCGTCTCACGGATCCTCTCGACAATCTTCTTCGCAGTGCCGACGATCTTGACGCAGGCGTCAATGTAGCCTGCCTCGCCCACCTTCATCAAACTAGCCCAGCAGCCGGCAATGAGAGCGCCCGGGCGCGAGCCAGCCATACCGGGAGAGCCGTATACACCGCCAGACCAATCCGGCGACACGTAGTATTGGTACTTGCGGAGCTCCGCGGATCGGTACAGGACCGTAGAGTTGCCTTTGGGGGCGAATCCGTACTTGTGGGTGTCGCAGCTGATGCTGGTGACACCCTTGAGACGGAAGTCGAACAGCTCGGTCTCGAAGCCAGCCTTGTCCAAGAAGGGCACCATGAAGGAACCGAGACAGCAGTCTACGTGGAGGCACAGCTTCTTCTTGACGGCCAACTTGGACAGAGCGCTAATGTCATCGATGATACCGTGGGGGAAGTTCGGGGCGGAGCCGACCAGCAATACGGTGTTGCTGTTGATCAAGCGGGAGACAGCGCGGGTATCGACCTGGTAGTTGGGTGCAGGGCATGCGACGTAGTGGATCTTGATCTTGAAGTATTCACCGGCCTTGCGGAATGCAGTGTGGGCGGTCTCGGGCAGAATCCTGTTGCGCGTCAGCGTGTGCACCATTGCCGCGAGAGAGAGAGAATACATACATTTCGGGCTCCGTAATGCCCTTCTCAAAGTAACCCCTTTGCCGCGCGGCGAGGCAGGCACTCAGAATACTGTCGGTACCACCGCTCGTGGTGGCACCGGCACCGCCGGCGGGAGCGTTGAATATGGCGAGCACCATGGAGACGATCTCGGCCTCCATTTTCCTCACGCCGGGGAAGACGTCGGGGTGGATGGGGTTGGCGACGGTGAACTTGCCAAAAGCCTCGGTTTGCAGCTTAATCAGATCATCTTCGCCATGGTAGACGGCGCCGGAGACGAAGCCGTCCTCCCACCTCGTGTGGTCCATGTTGGCCAGAGTCTCGAGCTCAGTCCGGACTTCGTCTTCGGACAAGCCTTCCTTCGGAAGGGTGAGGTATCGGGTAAGGTTTGCGGGGATCATCTTCGACTGGAGTTTCGCCATGGACTCGTTGATCTGTTTCTGGACCTGGCCGCGCACGCCGGGGGCGCGCAGGAAGTAGCCGTACAGAACCCTGCGGATATCGATGTAGAGCTCGACGATGCTGCCGATAAGGCCGCGGCCCTTGAGCTTGAGAAAGAACCTGCGAGTCCATCGCCAGACGAAGAGGAAGAAAATGATGTTGCGCAACCTGGGAGTGGCGAGAGGCCGTGGTTAGCCGGGGCGGAGGTAGGAAAGAATGAAGGCGGGGGCATTGGCGACTTACAAGTCGAGATTCAGGACCAGGAGCGGTGTTGCTTGCCGACTGCGCTTGACTTGGTTCAAGCCCTCGCGCAAGCTGGCGGGAATGCGGGAGCTGCCGGGCATCTTGTCTGCCGTGATATGAAGCTTGGCACGGTGGGGTGAATTGCTGATCGAGGACACCAATGATGGAGAAGGAACGAGTGTGAGGCCAACGACAGTGGGTTCAAGTCCACTATATATAACAGGGGAAAAGAGAAGAAGGAGAATAGGGCGGTGGGAGGTCACGAGAAAAGGTTTAAATGGCTGCAGAGCTGGAGGGCGTGGAGGTTGCGACGCTAATAACACCAGCAATAATATCACCGGCGCAGGCCTACGCAATTGGAGACGAGCTAGAGCCAACTAACTCAATTGTCCGTGGTGAGCAGAGCCAAATGGGAGGAATCCCAGGCGCAGAAAATCGTGGGGCATGGCGTCTTCTTGATTATTTCTTAGCGCCATTTACCCCTGTCGCTGCAGCCAAGGCAGCGGGTCATCGCCGCCATCCCGGCTGTCTGTCACATGCGCCGCGACAAGCCAGAGTGGCCCTGTCTCCCACGGCGTCCGCGTCCCCGACCTGGATCGCAGCAGCAGTCACCCCCCCTTCAGGCAGCTCGATTCGATTTGCAGGGGCCGGCGGCTTGAGACTGACTGCACGCATCCTTCCTTGACCTGACCCGGAGGGCTCTCTGCCCCCTAATGCGACGTCTCGTACGCTATAATGGTGGAGTGCTGGCGATGAGCACCAGCGGCTCCCGCCCAAGAAGGTATCTTGCGCCGCGCAGCCCGCCCGCCATCTTATCACGGCGGCCGATACGAATGCCTACCTCTCCTGGTTCTCTGTACAGTGTACACGGCATCGAGGACCCCTCGAACTCTGCCGATTGGGCAATCTGTCCCATGTGCGCATGACTATCTGTCCAGATCGCTCACACTCGACGTTGCAACCCTGTTACCCCTTCTACACGACCGTCTAACCGTCCAAAACTCTCTTTCATCGAGACCCCGGTACCTTGAACGTGGTATTAGCCATGCGATGCCTTGAACCGTCGATATGAGTCGTCTACAGCCGCCGGTCCGCGCGCGGGGTGCCCGCAGCAGACAAGGAGCCCCACTGGAGAAGCGGGGCACCGCGTCCGCGGACGCCCGTCAACCGGCGCGACGGGTCCGATTTCACGTTCTAAGCCATTCTATCCTGGCTGGCCACTGATCGTCGTCGCTCACTTGCCAATCCAATCCGGGGTTCCGGTTGGTCACAGCCAGCGACTTGCTCGCCGAGGCTGCCCTCGTCAACAATCGAAATACATGGCCCTTCAACTCATATGGGCATGCTTTGCCTTGACCACGTCACATCCGTAGCGTCATTCGTGTCTGAGAGATCCAAGCGGACCCAGCGCGCCGTCCGGGACCACGGCCTTAGCGGATGACAGCCCTCGCAGCTGTCTGTCCCGCTTGTGCACCAACAGATCTCGACTCTCCTTTCGTCTCCTCATTGGATGCCAGTCTCGCTCCCCGATTAGCTAACTTCGCCACGACACTCAACAGTTGTTGATGGACGCATGGATTGCATCGATTAAGCAGATGACTGCGGGGACTAACGTGCCTATAGCCACACGCCCCAACATCGTTACCGCATCTTGGAGGTTAACATCTATGAGCCTGATCTATAAGAACAGGGAAACTCGAGCCTTTCATTGTCGGCGAGTCGTCATCGCAAAGAATCCACAGGCAGAAAAGCAAATAGAAAAATGACATCCGTCCCACGTGAGCGCCTTATGGATGTTTCAAACAACCAGGTGGCCTCCAAGGATTTCCAAGCGTCTCTCAGTGATCCCGTATAAAATGTCCCATCAAAGGAGTCTTTCCGACACAATACCACATATAAACGCCCTTGTCCAGCTCTTATACACCTGAAATGACGAGTACATGCTCCCGGGGGAATCAAACGCCTGGAGTACACCCGTCTCTAGATCCTGCCGCGGAGTCGGCCCCCGTCGGTCCTCTTCTCGTGTCATTCATCTACCGTCCCTTGAATGTCGTCCGCCACTTCTTGTTGTAGCTATCTAGCTCCTGATCGCAGGCACGCTCTCCGGATTTGGTGCAGCCAGCAGCGCGGACGACCAAGTCCCCGTCCTTAAATATCTCGCCCTTTTCGTATCTGTTGTACGAGTTGAAGATCTTCTGCGGCACAATGGCGAGCTTGGAGAGTATGGTAGGGTGCCACTGGACGATGTGCTCCTGGTCAGACGGTTAGTGGTTGGCATGGTTCCATAGCGCGAAGCAGCAACTCACCAAGGCGTGGCCCTCCGCTTTCTGGAAGTTGTAGCTCCGGTACAGCGGGTCAAACCACGTGTCGAGCAAGAACTTGGCCCACTCGCCGTTCCGGACGAAGAAGCTGCCTGCCGACAGTCCCTCCCTGTCTTGCGTAAGAATAAAATCGATGTCCTCGCCCTTCAGGTGGGGAAACGTCTTGATAATGCTGTCTGGCGGAACGACCGGCTGATCCCTGATCATCAAGCTGTTGAGTTTATCCGCCTTCAAAACCGCGCTTTCCACAGTCGTCGACAGGTCCATGATGTAAGAGTCTTGGTCGAGATACCAGAACCATCCAGCTTCTGGGTACTTGGTCATTGCGTGCCTCAGTGACACGACCTTGTTCCACGACGCCGGAGAACCGTCGAGATTATAATCTCCCGTCTTCGCAAACATCACTTCGTATCCTGAGCAGAGATCGTCAGCACCCTCCGCAGCAAAAGCGACAGACTGTCTCTACATACCGTGAAGTTGCGCATATTGTTTCCTGTTGTCGCGAATACTCGACAAGTAGCTCTTGCTGTAGTTGTCCTCGTCCAGCACCGTCACTATCACCACAGGTGGTTCGCCCAAGGGCGCACGGGGTCCGCTCGGCGACCTCAAGACTCCGGCAAGAAGGTAAATGAAGCCAAAGAACACAAGGGCGCCCGCCGCGATGACCTTTACCCTGCTGCGACGCACAAACGGCGATATCCTCGAGGTTCTCGGTCGGAAGGGCGGCGGATTCGAGCTCTTCCGCGGGGGATACGCGAAATGCATCGTATCGTTGAAGGTAGGGCAGGCCGGAATGTGAACTTGTCGGGTCGCAACCGATCAGGCTGTCGAGGCTGGATTGATGTGGCAATCGGCGCTTCTCGAAGGACCGTCTGGCGGTTGGGACAAATAGCCCCGGTTGTTGAATACGAGAAGGAGCGCTGACTGTGGCCAATGCGATTGAAGGCTTGGCGTAGAAAGGAGGGAGGAACGTGTCAGCGAATATCGGTGGTTGAAAGCGCTCGTGGAAATTTCACGGGGGGTCATTCAGAAAGACGCATAACGTTGATTGAGTCTATGAATGCACCGGGTGACACCTTCAGGAGCGCGCGCAAGTTTTTGAAATGAAGAAGGTCGTGCAAAGGGGGCGGCGGCCGGTCGAGGGACAAACTGTTAAACACGAGATCGAAGGCATAGCTTCAAGGTCCACTCTCTACAACATAGGTAGGGCCAGACCGTGTCATCATGCTTGGCCCACCATCCCGTGCTGATTGGCACGGGCGGTGATATTATTGTCCGGCCGGGCGGACCTCCACTGCCACCCATTCGCTCCCCTGGACCCCTTGTGCCCAGGGTCACATTGTGCCCCATGAGCTAATTAGATGGCAAGCTGCGGGGTGTGATGACGCTCTACGAATAGGTATCACTGTACGAATAGTCGGATAATTCCTAAGTGAAGTTTCCGGTCACGATATGCATGGCCACGTCTCCTCATTCTCTCACCAGGCAAAAGTCGTGCGAATAGATAACAACTCAATAGATTGTATTTGTGTGAGTTTTCAGGAGCTCTCTGTTTTTGGGGTGCCCCGAAGCCGTGTTCATTAGACTCCCTTGTCAATTTGTATCAGTCTGCGCGTTTACCAACTCAAATGAAGTTGAGAATTGGCGCCAGCGTTAGTCAGGTCAACAGAAAGTCGACTGACTGTAAAAACAACCTGATGTCATCCGCCTGCCCTAAATGAACCCGACCAAAACGGACAGGCTCAAGGACAGGACGGGGACTTGATCTCCGCACACAGACTAGTTGACACGATATGGAAGAGCATCTTCGAGGCAACTTAAGAGTGTGCGGAATGAGAACCATCGGCGCAAGAGGCATCAGTACGCATCAAGCGATGTCTGTTCCATGAAACGATAACAGTCGTTCGCATTGTCCTGGTTGCCCGCCCTACCTTATTCTTCCTTGACGTCTTCATCTTCGTCCTCATCGTCATGACCAACATCGAACACTCTATCGCTCGCACGTCGTAGAGTAGAGGCACTGAACTTCCTCACACCTTTCCAAACGCCCCACATGAAAGTCACTGCGCCCATGAAAACGAGAGCCATATTCACGTTCTCGACACGCGCACGTCCTGTTCCGCCCCGACGGCCAGGCGTACCAAGGATACCACTGGACCGAAGCTGCCACCACTGCCATGGTGTCATGACAAGGAGGCTCTTGAGGAATCCGAGTAGACCGAGGGACAAGAATCCCTTGAGGAAATGTTCTAGCCATGTTCCAGGCTCTTCGAGTATCTCCGGAGCGGGCTCTTGGATGGCCTCGAGGTCTTCGATTACATTTGCGGCCACATCGGCAATTGTGCCCAAGGGATCAGACCAGATGTTTAAAATCGGGTCGGCAATAAAGCCGAGAATGAACACCGAGACAACAAAAATCAGAATGGTCAGTAAGATTTGAGCAAAGGTGCTTTGCAAGCGGTGTGCCCATGATAGTCGCTCGAGTGTGTACCGGTAGCCGCAGGTAGGACATGCGAAGAAGTTCCGTGTGGCCGTTGCATCAGCGTATCGCCAGGCTTGCAAACAACCCTCGTGAACGTAGCGTTGAGACCCCTTGCACTTGCATGGCGAGATGAGGCGCCCGGAATCGGGATCTTCGGACTTGTAGGTCGGCCGTGGAGGCTGGCCCATGAAACCACCCATGACCGTCGGTTCCTCAAAGGTAGGATGAACCACCTCGAAGCAGATGCGGCATGTCCGCGGACCGTAGTAACGTTGCTTTGGAGGAGCCTCAGGTTGGGGTTGCTCCTGATGCTGATTCTGTTGCTCGTCCTGGTTATGGGTCCCATGCTGGCTGAACTGTGGTGTTTTGCCTTCGGTGGCCTGAGGGTGGTCTGGGCCATCTGGAAGATCAGATGGCCAGTTCCACTGAGGCTTCGCTGATTCCATGATAAAATGAGGAGAAAGGACAATCAAGGCGAGAATGTCGGTGTTGGCGTTGACTTCTAAGCAAAGAGCTGCCGGAGTCGAGGCTTGATTCGACTCTGGCCCGTAAGATGACGGAGAGTAAAAAGATAAATAAATAAAACTTGGGCTCAAAGTAGCGGTTAACTCAGTAGGGGAATGTTGGCCCAACTTGACCCGATGCAGCAGCACCTACATGGCAGGAATCAGCTTGGGCGTGGGCGGGTATGATAACCTGACCATTTGTCCTTTTGGAGATGGTATGGTGCCAAGCAAAATAAGATCTTGGGCAGATCATGCGATGGACAAGAAGTGAAAAAGAATATTCCAGTACCACTTTATTCTGAGCTATGGCTGGATGGTCATAGCTTCTTACCGCCCGCAATTACATAAGCCATTGTGTGTCTCCGGATCAATACCATAGCCGATAAAGTCACGTGTGTCACCTTCAACAGCTGGCACTCAGACGATTGGCAGCTTGACGACGCGGCGCGAGTTGCCTAGGAGGGAGAGCTTCGTAGCTCCGACAGCCTCACACCTCGCCTCGTTGACCGCAGCCAACCCAACCCACCTTCGATTCTCCCCATTACCTTAACCCCAGAAACCATATTCCGGCAACACATTTCAACAGTCAAGCAATGGCCGACCGTTACTCTTTCTCGCTGACGACATTCTCGCCCAGGTATGTCGCTCAATTCAATTGTATGACGTTTGTATGCTGACTTGGTACAAGCGGCAAGCTGGTTCAGATCGGTACGCTCCCACACTGCCCCCACCATTGCCTGTTCGCTGCGACGACGAGGCCGAAGGCTCGATAAACGGACTGACAATATTCCAGAGTATGCTCTGAACGCCGTCAACCAGGGTGTCACCGCCCTTGGCATCAAAGGCAAGCCCGCTTGCCCCTCCTTTCACAGCCCACGCTAACCCCTCGCAAGCCACCAACGGTATCGTCCTCGCAACCGAGAAGAAGTCATCATCGCCGCTGGCCGATCCTAGCTCTTTGTCCAAGATCAGCCTCGTCACCCCCAACATCGGAATGGTGTACTCAGGCATGGGCCCCGACTACAGAATATTGGTGGACAAGGCTCGCAAGGTGTCCCACACTGGCTACAAGCGCATCTACAACGAGTACCCCCCCACGCGGATATTGGTGCAGGACGTCGCTCGTGTGATGCAGGAGGCGACCCAGTCTGGTGGTGTTCGGCCCTACGGTGTCAGCTTGCTCATTGCTGGCTGGGACGAGGGCATCTTGCCCGAGGACGAGGCCGAGGCCAAGGAAGGCGAGCAGAAGAAGCCCACTGGCAAGACCGGCGGCACCCTGAAGGGCGGTCCCATGCTCTACCAAGTCGACCCCTCTGGAAGTTACTTCCCCTGGAAGGCGACGGCCATTGGCAAGAGCGCCACATCCGCCAAGACGTTCCTGGAGAAGCGATACACCGAGGGCCTGGAGCTTGAGGATGCCGTGCACATTGCGTTGCTCACACTCAAGGAGACCATCGAGGGAGAGATGAACGGAGAGACCATTGAGATCGGTAAGTGCCCGAAGTCTGCCGCGTGGCGAACAATTGCCTAACTAGAAGGACAGGTATCGTCGGACCCCCAGCGGACCACTTGCTCGGGATCGAGGGTGTTGAGGGTGCTACGGGCCCTCGCTTCAGGAAGCTCAGTCCTCAGGAGATTGAGGACTATCTTACGAACTTGTAATTTCCGCGACGACTGGAACGGTCTAACCTTGTATCATAGAACAGCATAGAGACGTGGGGGCAGAGAGGGTCTCCGAGCTCTAGAATCAATGGATGACCTGCAACGACGACTCTGCAGAACATGCTGACTGACTGGCCTATGACTGTCCGTAATTGTATCAGCTCGGATTCTGCAACTAGGCGCTCTTGCCACGAATGTGTCGTTACAAAACAAGACAGAAAGATACCCAGGCTGGAGGAAACAACTCCTGCCCACTCCGATGCTACGATGGCTGCCTAGGCTGTCTAGGCTACAGTCTCTAATAAGGTAGCGAGCCGGCATGAGACCGGGGTAAAGAAAGCCAGATGTTAGGCAGCAACTGGAGATGTTCACTGTTGAAGCTGTCGACCAAGCTAAACACCCTACAGTGTCTGGAGGATACTACATTGGGCCTTGTCATATTCAGTTCCAACGCACCACTCAAGAGCCGCGTTCCCATGCGTTGGGCCAATTAGGCTAGCATCAAGGCGGCGCCAGCACCGCACCACCGACTGTCACTTTAGCCAATGCAGTTCGAGACGCCTTCATACAATTGCTGGTAGGTACTTTAACTTGTTGGTCAGTGGAGTTGGACTTGAATCACACAGTTCCCGATGCACTTTCTCACACACTTTTCATTTCTGCCACGAAGAGAAGGGCTGCTTCTGCCCAATTTTTCTTCCCCCCCCCCCCCCACATTGGCCCCGATTACTTTCAATAGCATCCCGCGGGGTTAAGTGACTGAGTTCAGGTGACTGCAAAGGAACCGTGGTATATTTCAAGCTGACAACCGGTGGTCAGATGTTGATGTTGCACAGCATTTTCGCCTCAGCCATTCGTGCTTTCTGGTTGGAGTTTTCGGGGTCGGCATCGGCGCCGATGAGACCAGGCCCAGGCCGGGGCGGGTGATTGTGGGTACGGTACCTACCTGCTCAAGGATTCGCCAGTGTCAATGTCAGACTCGCTGGTTCTTTCCTCCGAGCTGCATCATCCCCCAGCCCAGGGTCCTCCTGCACTCCCTCCAAGATGGAGGCCACAAACAGCCCAGATATCCATCTTGAACAGCAAAGCAAGCAAAGCATATTCTGTTGTAAAAATCCTCCTCGGCACTTCGTATTACGTGCATCGTCATTTCCCCGGATGCATTTTCCTTCTGATACATCTTGAAAGTTTCCGACTAAAGAGCCAATTTGACTCCATTGTACCGTGCGTCATTAGTTGCGAAGCTGCCTACGCATCGAACGAAGGTGGGCCTCCTGCATAAGGTAGGTAGTCTTGGAAACCAACGCACGCAACTGCCATCACACACACACACACTCCCTCACATACATACGGGGGCTTTGAGGACCGATTCCCCAGCGATGCATCAATTGCAGGCCACGAGAAGGTACAGGACAACCCCCAACCCCCACATATTTAGCCAGGCATCAGTCCTCCTGGTCACGGTTTTTCTCTCTCTAATATGTATTCCAACGACTTTCGTGTTTATCGCTGTCGCGACAAGACTCGTGGCACCACCCGCAATTTTCTTCATTTAGTCAGCGAACTTCGTCAGGACTCGCGAGTCGTCGCTCAGTGACAGGCAGCCTTCCACCGCATCCTTTACACTGTAACGGTACCTGAGCCCTGCATCGAGACACCCATGTCCACCCTCCCCCGTGTGATCCGACTTCATTTAGAGGGGTCCCGAAGGCATGGCTAGATCTCATCTGTGAGCCGCGTCATTTAGCAATACACCTACCTGCCTGGCTACCTGGCTCCTTCCTATTGACTCACGCCGACCACACCGCTGCCAGGGTAGTCTTATCCGATGACCAAGTACTCTCTATTGGAGCTACAACTGCACCATTCTGCCTGGCTACTCGGAAGTACTCTACATCCCAGGACTTTGATTAGGACTTGAGAAATGGGTCTCCAAGTCCACGCTAGCAACCGTCTGACAATGCCTGACCATCCCCAATCGTCCTCAGACGACGGCTCCGGCCTGTCAGAAGATGTAATGCCGGCTGATGTACCGACCTCCGAGCCTCAAAACCAAGAGATCCTCTTGGCAGCCGCCGAAGATGTGTTCCTGGACAATGAGGTTTCATTGCCTTCAGACGAGTCCGCGCCAGGCACTCCCGTCATCATGAATGCAAGGGCGTACCAAACCGAGATGTTTGCCCAAAGCATGAGGCAAAACATCATTGTAGCTGTATGTGAATGCCAATTGTGTCTCAAAGAAATGACGGACGACATTTAACATACACGCAGATGGACACCGGGAGTGGCAAAACACAGGTGTAGGTGGACTTGTTCGGATACTCTTGGCTGCATAGTGCTTACACAAGTCTCGACAGCGCTGTTTTGCGAATAAGAGCCGAGGTGGAAAGGACTTCATCAAAGCATGTTGGTTTGACCCTTTCCGAGCTGTCAGAGTTTGTTTGGGCTTATCGAGACAGATTGTTTGGTTCCTGGCCCCCACAGTATCGCTATGCGCCCAGCAGTTCGCGGTCCTCCAGTCTCAGATCCCCGAGGTCCAGATCAAATTCCTCAGTGGTGATGACAATGTCGACTCTTGGTCCGATCAGAGAACATGGGACGAAGTACTTCACAATGTCCGAATCGTCGTTTCGACATATCAGATACTGCTGGACGCCCTGTCGCATGCATTCGTGCGTATGGATAGGCTGTCCCTGATTGTTTTCGACGAAGGCATGCCACCAGAATCTCTCTCTCGGAGCTGTAGAGGCTGACGTTGGAGTAGCTCATAACTGCATCGGGAAATCTCCGGGAAGCAAGATCATGACGGTCTTCTATCACGAAGAGAAGAGCAAAGGCCGTTATACACCTCACATCTTGGGCTTGACGGCAAGTCCGACATTTGGCTCCAAAGTCGAGGGCATCAACGCCCTCGAAGCCACACTGGATGCCGTCTGCAAAAGCCCTACGGTCCATCGTAGCGATCTCCTTGCCTGTGTCAAGAAGCCGATTATGGCCTACATCTCCTTCAAACCTGAGAGATGTTACAACCCTCCAGCTAGCCTGCACAGCCTGAAAAAGGCCATCCAAAGCCTCAATATCCTAGATGACCCTTATATTCTCCACCTCCAATCGGAGGGGACCGAACGCAGCCAGCGTGCCCTCATAGCCGCCTTGGAAAGCCACGACACTTATATTCAAAACCAAATGACATCGTTTGGCCGTCAGGCGAATCAGATATTCAGCGACCTCGGTCCTTGGGCTGCAGAATATTACATCTGGGTGGTCAAGTCACGGTTTATGGCTGCGCTCCGGTCACAAAGCATTTGGTTGAACACGTGGAAAGATAGCGAGAAAGAATACCTTGCCAAGGTCCTCGATCAGGTCGAGTGCCAATGTCCGTCGGAGGAGACAATTAGCCAAGATGTTCTGTCAGAAAAGGTTTTCGTACTTATCGAGCAGCTCTTGCAAGACAAGACCGACATCATGGGCATTGTTTTCGCCCTCTCTCGGGCGACAGTCTCGGTTTTGTGCCACTTGCTCGCATCTCACAAGCTGCTCCGGGAACGGTATCGGGTGGGGGCCATGGTGGGCACCTCACAGTTCCAGGCCAGGAAGAGAGACATATGGGATCTCTCCCGAAGCGAAGACTTGCAGTCTCTGCACCAGTTTCGAACCGGGAAGACCAACCTGCTCATTGCCACCAGTGTTCTCGAGGAAGGCATCGATGTGCCGGCCTGTAACGTGGTCATCTGTTTCGATAACCCACCGAACCTGAAATCCTTTATCCAACGCCGCGGGCGAGCTCGGATGAAGGACTCGAAGCTTCTGATGCTGCAAGATTCCTCGGGGTCGGCTCAGAGGGAATGGACGGCTCTAGAAGCACAGATGAAGAGCCAGTATGAAGAACAAGAGCGAGAGCTCGAGCATCTTCAAGAGGTCGAGGATACTGAAGAGTCGACAGAGATGAGCTTCATGATCAACCAAACAGGGGCAGTCTTGGATCCTGACAATGCAAAGCAGCATCTTGATCATCTTTGCCGGATGCTGTCGCCAGGGGAGTTCATCGACTGGAGACCCGACTACATCATCAAGAAGCTCGGCGCAGGGGATGCGCCCGATATAAGGGCCACTGTGGTTTTACCGAGCTATCTCCCTTCCCATGTCCGTACAGCCGAGAGCCAAATGGCGTGGAAATCGGAGAAGAACGCCACCAAAGACGCCGCGTTTCAGGCCTACGTCGCTCTTTACAAGGCGGGGCTCGTCAACGACAATCTTTTGCCGTTCAGGCCAGAGGATTTCGTGCCCGGTATTGGCAAAGTACCCGCCATTCTTCAGGTCAACGGTCTGCTCAATGCTTGGGTCAAGGTCGCCGAGGCTTGGAAACTCGGGGACAGCCTGCGGTCGACCCGCATCCTTCTCAAGGATTCCGCTGGCGTCCTCCAAGGAGAGTATGATATGGCTCTTCCCGTCTGGATCCCAGGGCTGCAGACGATGCCTGTCCATCTGGACTACGATACCACCTGGTCTCTCGAATTCGGGGAACAGCTTCCCATCGACTTCGACGAGCTGACCGGTAAAGATGACACGGCTGTGCTGCTCGCCCTGCCCTACAGCCACCGCTGGATGCCTACAGACGCTCAGCAGGTCGTTAGATTCAGCGTGGCCGACGGCGCTGACCTCTCCATAGCCCAGATTGGGGTCAATCAGTTCGTACAAGGACAAATGTCAGCACACGATCTGACGTGTTTCATACGTGATGAGTCCGGATGTCCTCACACCTACGACGGCATCATTGACCATAAGCCGGCGCCCCAGTCTGTGCAAAAGACATTTTACGAATTCGAAACGGCGCCCGAAGACGTGCCTTATATAGCACTGAAGAAATGGTCCCGTCGATCAGACTTTCTCCATCGGCCACAAAGCGACCCCGGTCAAGGCCCAAGTAGTTCCAAGCCATACAACCGAGTCTACCCGATGCCATGGGCCAAGGTAGACACGATACCAGCCAAGTATGCCCAGTTTGGGGTGCTGATACCGTCCATTCTGCATCGAATCGAAACCCACCTGGTTGCCCGGGAACTATCTTTGGGTCTCTTGAGGCCGTTGGCAATTTCGGACCTGTCACTCTTACTCACAGCCATCAGTACGGGTAGTGCGGCCGAACCTACCAATTACGAGAGGATTGAGTTTCTTGGAGATTCCATCCTCAAGTTTTCCGCTACAATCAACGTGGCTGCCTTGAGTGAGTGGCCTATATCAAGCCTGTCAAAACGCACATGCTAACGCTTCCCAGATCCGCACTGGCCAGAACGGCTCCTCTCCTTCCACAAAGACGGCATCGTGTCCAATTCGACTCTCTGTAAGGCCGCTGTTAAGCATGGGCTTGACAGGTACATCCTCACCAAGCCTTTCACGGGGCAGAAATGGCGCCCGATCTACGTGGACAGCGTCCTCGGTCGCGGTGAAGACAAGTCCACGAGGAAGATGTCGACGAAGACGCTCGCAGACATCGTCGAGGCACTTATAGGGGCCTCGATGATTGACGGCGGCCTAGACAAGGCGCTCAAGTGCATGTCCATCTTCCTCCAGCAGATTAATTGGAGGACCCCGGACGCTTGCAGGCTGGCATTATATGACGTCTCTCCCCCCGACGTGGAGCTGCCCTCGACCCTTGAGCCCCTGGAGCAGCTCATCGGATACCAGTTCGGTAGGAAAGCGCTTCTCATCCAAGCCATGACGCATGCTTCGTTCAACCTCGGCAATCCCTTTGGGTGCTTGGAGCGCCTCGAGTTCATCGGAGACTCGGTCCTCGACTACGTCGTCGTCAACCGCCTCTTTGCCGTCGAGCCCCCGCTCCCGCACCAGACCATGCACCTCCTCAAGACGGCCATGGTCAACGGCGACTTCCTCGGCTTCCTGTCTCTGGAGCAATCCGTCGACCAGGATGAGGTCATCCTCGGCGACAGCACCGGCAAAGAGCCCAACCTGCAGCACTCCCGCTTCGCCCTGCCCCTGTGGAAGTTTATGCGCCACCAGTCTCCCGCAATCGGCCTCGAGCAGATCAACGTGCACAAGCGGTACACTGCCCTTAGGGACCAGATCATCGACTCGATGGAGCGAGGCAAGACTTACCCTTGGGCGCTCCTCGCGCGCATGCAGCTCCGCAAGTTCTACTCGGACATCTTCGAGTCCCTCCTCGGTGCCGTGTACGTCGATTCTGGTGACCTCGGCGTGTGCGCCCGGGTGGTTGAGCGCTTCGGCATCACGGGGTACCTGGACCGCATCCTACGGGACGGCGTGCACGTGCTGCACCCCAAGGAGGAGCTGGGCCACCTCGCCGACAAGGAGAAAGTTACGTACGTTCTCGAGACGCGGCAGATAGACGACGAGGAGACAGGGGGAGAAAAGGAGTACCTTTGCAGTGTCCTGGTCGGCACCCGGTGCGTCGTCAAGGTCGAGGGGGGCGTCTCCCGGGAGGAGGTCAAGGTCAAGGCGGCCGAGGCGGCGGTGAACATACTCAAGGCGGAAAAGATGGCTGAGAAGATCCAAGCCATGGCGGTGCTAGAGGACAGGAACGTAGTCATGGAGCATGCGAGTGAGTAGTAAAAAATTGCAAGCGAGGTTTTTTGAGCATAGGTGTTGTTCTCAAGATTAGAGTCAGATGTGGGCAACGGTTCAAAAGTGCCGAGGTTGATTGCATCGGACTTTAGGTGTAGTCCCTACGTGGGAAGAAGCGAGTCCTCCGATTAAGATAAAATTCATGCTTAAGCCAGAAAGGAGAACGGTCTGGAACGGATACATACCGCGACAGTCTTATGCTACGCCCCGACTGGTACATACCTAGGTAGTTAACATCAGGGAAGCGTTGATAATATGCCACCTTGCATACAGCTTGTGACAGTGGCTCGACAATAGCCGGCATTCCTGTTGTCTGCCAGACGACGCTAATGATGCATAGCTCTGAGGCAGACAGTTATGGCTGGTTGGATACCTTGTATTGTATACCATTGATAACTCCATAGAAAGCGAGTCTAGATAATGAAAGTCTGCGGCGAATTTGTCATGACCAACCGCCTTGCAAACTGTATCTCAGCAGCACTGACCTCACTGTCTCTTACTGCAAACGACGAATCATCCGCATTAATATTCTCTGCGACATTGAATTCTGGATTTCTGGTTGAAAGAACAGCAAAATCCTGCAATTGCCACAAGATACATAGATGGATCAAATCATTCTACATACACACCACCATACCTAGGTAAGTCCCAAACACTGTTGGATGAAGCTGTATGGGAAAGGGGCAGGCATCACAGTTGGCTGGGGCCCGCCTTTTCTGTCGACCAACCAATCACACCGCGATCGCAACCTGCTGTAAGGCGCCCGCGACTGAAACTCTGCCAAACAGTACTCACTTGCCTGGCCACACTCACCACCATGCAACTCCACGCGGGTTTATCATTTCTCCCTTCGTCCCAAAGGTTATTCAATCATTTAGCGTCAACTTTCCCCCAGACAACCTGCGCCAACCACCTTCCAGACAGCGCACGCCTCCCACACGTCCAATATGGCCATCATCCGCGACTTCCCCGGCGTGAAGGTCACCGTCCAAGTCGACAGCCGAGACGCTACTGAGTATGATGACCCGGATGGTGTTGAAAACGACGCCAACCGGAAGAACGCCTGTTGGCGAACATCCACTTACGTCGAATCCAAGGACGACGCCTTCTTCCGCATCCGCTATCAGGTCGACAACAGCCATCGCTGGGAGGGCCCCAACCACGCGTTCGCCCTGGCCTTGTACGTCGACGGCAAACGTACAGACGCCGTCGTGTGTGAGGCCCGGAACTTCCTCAATGTCAACCCTTTCTATGTTTGGGAAAGCACCATTGAAGGCTCTCGCCAGAAGTCCACCTCTTCAGGCTACGACCGCCTCAACAAGTTCAAGTTCTCAAAGGTCACCACGCGTATGTCACGACCTCGTGCGATGCGATAGGCGTCCCTTGCTGACCTTACCTCAGTCGATGATGCTGCAAATGACCGGGTCAAGGTAGACACCGCGAAGTCAAAATTATTGGGTGTCATCGAAGTCTTCATCTACCCCTTGATCATCACCGGGCCTTCGAGGTACAGCAATTCCGGCCACTGCTACAATGCGCAGAATGACAACTTTGAGATTGCCGAGAAGGCTCTCAAGGGCCGCGCAGTCTCTCACGGCACCTCGTGAGTTTCTTCCGTCTCTGAAAAGTAAGAATAATGATTCGTGCTTACAAAGGCAAGGTTCGCCGACGGTGGTGTTGTTTCGCAGAGGCCCTCGGTCACTGCCGAGTATCTCAACAACCACAACCCGATTGCAGCCTTCACCTTCAAGTACCGCTCGCGGGGTATGCGTCCAATCTTCTTTAACTTACGGAACAAGGACTTATTCCGCCTTAGACGCGCTGCACAAGGAGTTGATTATTCCCCGATCGCCGAGCCCTGAGCCCATTGCCGGGTTGTCCGAGGCCGAAATCCGCCGACTGGCCATGGAACGCCTCGACGATATTAACGTAGGTATCCCTGACTCTTCCACCCAAGCGGACGAATGCTGACCTCGTACAGAACCGCCGTAGCTCTACAATCGTCAAGCGAGAGAGCCACCGTCCAATCATCAAGCGGGAATACACAGAGATTCTCGACCTCACGGAAGAGCCCGCCAAACGGGAGTGGAAGAAGATCAAGATCGAAGGCAACCGTGTGGCTATTGACCTCACCGACGACTAGACGGCTTGTGGGTTTCCCCAGAGTATTTCCTCGACGACAGTCTACTTTTTATGGCTGGAGGATGACTGGTGAACATCACTCATCCTCGGCGCGATTTTCTTTTCTTTTCAGTGAGGTTCCACGATATCTTTTTAACTGCTTTCAAGCACTTCAGAGTTGTCCACCAGCACCGGATTGTCAGTCAACACGATCTAGAGTGTCGCCGGACGTGCCCTGATAGGAAGCTAGGTTTGGAACGACCACGACCACGACACGAGCGACATGTTTTCTTAGGCCAGGAGTTCAGGGGCGGGATCGGGTATACCCTATCGTTATATGTATCGTCTCTTGTGCGGGAAGTAGGAGACAAGAGACGAAAGATGGATCTCAGACCGGATTTCAAGACAAAAATTGATTATTTTATTGCTAGAATGTGAGACCATCAAGTTTTCGTGTTGACGAATTGTTTCCATGCCTATCCAAGGTCTAGCACCTACCTTTTTGTTCTTTCCGAATTTGATCTCGTTGCGCCACTTCTTTCTCCCCTTCCATTTCAGGAGCACGTCGCTCCATCCTACCAATCTCCGGTCCCCTTTTATCAAAAAACTTCTTCACTTTCTTCTTTCTATTATTCCCCACACTCTCCCACGCACACGCACACTCCCTCTCGCTCCCTCTCTCGCAGACACACACGCGCGAGCGCGCACTCTTTCTTTCTCTTACACACTCTCTACCCTCTCACGGCTTCTGCCAAGAATCAAATCTGATCGAGGCCAAGAACACAATCCACATGCAGTTTCCGACTTGACATCCAACGGCAACCATGGCAGTCATCGATGGTCTTCCAGGAGTCAAGGTGTCCATTCGCCTCAACGGTTCGGGAGACGACTGTCCCGAATACGACGACCCCAAACCCCCGCCAACCCCAGCAAGCTCCGGTGTCGCAACCCACTCCATCTCGAAAGTCATCGAGAGCAAAGACGATGCCAACTTCTCTGTCCACTTCGAAGTCAAAGATGCTCACCGTTGGATACACGGAAATCGAGGTCTTTCTGTGCATATTTACGTCGACGGACAGACAGTCAGAAAATTAGTATGTGGAGAGCATCTCCTCAAGGGACAGGTTCTTCAGAGGCATGAGGAGGGAGTTAAGGAGGCCTCAACCAACCCAGAAAAGTGTATTTTGAAGCCTTTCATGTTTGCCAAAATCAAACAAGGTATGGATCTCTGAAAAGTTTCGTTCATAATGCCTGACCACACGAACAGTCGATGAGGGCGGTGCTCGCGTCACTGAGGACCTGAAAGTTGTGAAGCATCTTGGCAATATTGAAGTCATCATATTCCGTGCCAACGTACACGGAAAAGCAGACTGGAAGCCAACAAATGCGATGTCGAAGACCGAGCTGGCAGAGAAAGCTATGAAAGGCAAAAATTTGTCACATGGCACGGGGTTAGTTCAACCAACTCCAAATTGTACTGGTAATCGCTTACCTTTGTCAAACAGTTTCTCAGAGGGACGAGAGATTCCTAAAGTCAGCAATGTCAATTGCACCTATCCTGATGGGAATGTTCGACTTGCCCGGTTCATTTTCCGTTACAAGTCCAAGATGGCTCTCCAAGTTGAGGGGATTATTCCTCGTGACCCGTCTCCCAAATCCTTACCCAAGCCTCGACCTCGAAACGCCGCAGATCTTTCCCAGGAAGAGCTCCAGAGACTGGCACAGGAGCGTCTCGACCAGCTGGTATGCACATGTTGACAAATATTCACGAAAGACACTTGCTGATACCGATGTAGGCCATGGTGAAGCTGGAGAGCAACGTTGGCGTGAAACGGGAGGCGGACGATGACATCAAACCCCGCATGTCCAAGGTTTACAAGACAGCTGCGAACGGAGCTGTCGATCTCACTGACTGAACCGATTGTTCTCGGACGACTTTCGAACATAGAAAATGAAGTATGATGACGAATCCGGGTGGAAGTATGGCAGGTTGATTGAATAACAGGAACAGTATTCTCGTTTTCTTTACTTTTCTTTTACTGGTTTCATAGGTAATAAGACTCCAAATTATCTTAACATCATGGCTTCACGTGATTTCCACAACGTGAGAAAATTCTTAAGGGCTTTCTTGGCTTGTTAATTTCTCGTCCAACTCAGTTAAGATTCACGTTGGCGTCACCAGTTGCAGTAGGAGCCTTGGTTCATTGTTCCTATACGTTTGCATTCGTGACACGCTATCTATCGCTATCGCAGTGACTCAACGCTTACAATCTTTGTAATAGCACAACCCACCATCAACTCGCACCAGTTCGTTTCATCTCTGCAATACCGAATGCCTCCTGTTCCCCTGGTATGAGCGCCGTTAAGGCAACCCTGTTAATGGGCGTATTAAGAGCACACTCCTCACTCAGCTCGTTTCTGACCAACATCTTCTTATCTATGGACATTGGCCAATGTTGGGTTTCTTACTCTTCGAGTGCGATCACCTTGATAGGCCTCGGCGGGGAACTCTCGCCGAATGCCGAGACGGCTTTTCTCTTCTTGCAAACGGCGGAGTTCGTATCGTGAACTGACTGGATTGAGATGGCCTCGTCGTCTTCAGTGTGGTCGTTGTTATCTTCCAGGTCGGCCAAAAACCCCTTTGGTCGAAGAGGTAAGTACAAGCGGTTGATTTCGGCTTTGTCTTCCTCGGAATCAACTAGTGTTAGGCCATCGAAGAGCTTCGTCGCTGTGGTGGCTTGGGAATCCATCCGAGGTGCATCCGACGAAGATTCGGGCGGAATAATCGTTCCGGATGCTTTCTGTATGCCATGCTCGGTGCCAAGGACTTGAGATGTATTCGGAGCTGACTGAACCTCGATCAGGTCGATTAGGTTCCCATCGGTGTTTTCATTGTTGCACTCAGGCTTGACGTCAACGGACGGAGCCCCTGCTGAAAAAGTCAGAATTTGGAAGAATCCATCTGGGGGAAAACCCCACTCACCTTTCGTCTGATACTTGAAGATGAAGCTTGCTATCGGGTGCCCGTGATTAAGCCTCTTGACGTCGTAGGTATCGGACGCCTGCGACTTGTTCGTTACCTCGGGCTCAAAGCTGTTGTTCATCAGCATTTGGAAACATCCCGGCCTGGTATTTAGTCCGAAATTCGGTCCAGTATTCAATCCGGCATGTGATCTGGTATTTGATCCGGTTTTGGGCGAGCAACTTACACGATGGCCTGAGGCGGTAGGCCCGAAGAGGCTGTGTCGACCAGCTGCCCTCTCTCTGGTTTACTGAGCAATTCGACAATGTAAAAGTCGACCTTGATGCTGCCCTTGGGTATATTGCCATTGTTGTCTCCGTTGACGAATTTGAACTTCTTCAACACCTGTTTTGATTTGCCAACTTCTTCGTAAACACCTTCCAGTAGCAGGTGGTGCTGTCGCGCCTTCTCGGAACCCAAAGTCTTCTTCGTTACCAAACGCTTCATAAGCTCTTGAGAACCGAGATGGACGATGAAAATCAAGGCAGAGTTGTCAGTGGTGAGCATGTTCCCAATGCCGCGGCCGAGGAGAATGGATATGGAGAAGGGGGCGCCCCCTTTGATTTCGATAAGTTTGCAGCAGGCGAATGGCGCTTCTGTGCTTTCCGCATCTGGATCGTCGTATTCCACCAAATTCTTCCCATTCATCTTGATCACAACTCGAATATACAGGGATAGGAGGATACCTGCCATCGTGTTGATACCCTTGTGTTGATACCCTTGTGTTGATTTGTGAGGTTCGCCACAGAGCCCGGTTGAGATGTTGAAGGTGAGGTTTCTAGTGGATACTGATTGGAAAAGTGAAACTAATCAGTGAGAGGCTACGCTTTCTACATCATATTGGCGGTCTATGGTACCTCTTCCTACGCAGCGCGCTCTGTTTCCGGCTGAAGCAAGGCAGCGCTTAAACAGTTGCCGCTTCTCCCCATCGCATCTTCAGACGAATGGATGAGGGACCAGCCACCTGACTTGTGGTGAACGGTGTTCACAAGAAGACGATCTCGGTGCAATACGAATAGTCCTTTCTTTCTTTCTCTTCAAGGCTTAAGCAAAGTTGACTCCGGTCTATGACACGAAAATAGAATATGGGGTTTAGAACAAGGTGCATATTCTGTTTCTGCAGTCCATGTGTATGCGTACCGTTATTGGGTATTCTTTACTGCATTAAGATATTGAGATACGGCACAGGCCAGAGGTGCCGCGTATTGGGTTTTACGTACTGTGATATTACATTTACTGGGTGAACTGCACTAGACCACTTGTGGGGGTTTAAAGCGATTATATTCATCAATGTATGCGTACTTGACTTCAACGCATGCATCTGCTGTTGTTCGAGCCATTCTTTCAATCCGAGTCCTGCATCAAAGTATCTTCCTCCAACTGAATGCTGGCTTTTCCGTTCGTCGTCTGACGAGTCAAATCGGCCTGCGGGACCTCGGTGTTGCCTCAGCGAACGAGACTCCTAAAATCCTCCGTGGCTGTACACAAGTTCGTTCTTGACATTGGACGGTCTCCCAGCATACATATCTAGTAGTAACCCGTAAGATCAATAGCCTCATATCCGCCCTCCAATCTGATGGTCTTGTAGGGCCGTGCTGGCTCATCGTCATCTTCCTGCGTGAGGTCACAGTAGTCGTCGAACGTGCGCTTTCTTAAGCTGGAGGTCTGAAGTCTCTCATTCTGGAAATATGTCAGTCCACGAACCGGTATCTGATAGATTTGCGACTAACCCGAAGCTGTCTCAGCCTTTCTCTGGCAAGTCTCTCAACCTCGTCGTCGTGTAAATCTTCGAATCGAGGAACATGGCCTGAGTTCTCAGGGTGGACCTTACGCGGAGGGGTGGCCTCGGGACTTGGGGTTCGAGGAATAATCTCCTCGATCTTCAAGGCCTCTTGAAGAGAGTCAGGTCTCCGTTTTCTCAGAACGCTAACAGCATTTCACTTGCCTTCTGACCGGTACTTGAAGTTGTACGTCGCTAGCAATGCCCCGGTGGTGGTCTTCAGAGTATTGCTGCGTGGTGGGCCTCCAGGCAAACTCTCCGGAGCGGTAAAACTGTGAGTCAATCGTTAGAGATTGGATGAGATTCAATCGTTGAATCGAATGAATGCAGCGAAGAGGGCAACGATGAAAGCTACTCACGAAGTGCCGTGGTAGATAGGACGACCCTTGAGTGCCTCCTCAGGGATCTGAAAGCGATCCACATCTGGCTCACGAAAGTCCCTCTCCAGATTTCTGCGTCGGCGGAGATCTACCATAGGGGATAGTTTCCCAAGCTTAAGTTTCACCTCAATCGTGCCAACATCGCGGGCTCTGCGAAAGTCGCCGTCTGTAGGTTCGTCATCGACTGCACACAATATCAGTAGGTGATTTTGAGCCGCTTGGGGTTAAAGTCGAGATGGAAGCTTACCAGCAACGATCGGATGAAACTTGAATCTGCTCTTGACCAGACCGGAGCGGTCTGCGTTCGGGTACTTTCTACAGGAGAAAGTGAAGCACCACTGTCCTCGTCTGAAGTCTTTGCTCTGGCAAAATCTCTTGCCCATGAAGATGCCGTCGATGTAAAGGAAGAACAGGAAACCATAGTCACCGTAGACCCAGGGGTCTATAGAGCGTTCGTCTATGACACGGAGTTTGATGCAAAATTCGGCACCGCCTTGACTTTCGATGTAGTTGCGGGAACAGCGCTCAAATCCTCCCAGGTATCGTTCCTGACGGTAAGGATAGGGGTCAGGGTATTCTGCTGCATTTTCGAAAGAGGTGTCTAATCGTACGGACACGTCGACTGCTGGAAGGGTGTCGATGATTGCCATCTTGTGGGAACTGGTATGTTGAATGACCGATGCCAAAGCTTTGGATGTAAAGCATCGATGCCAGAGCTTGGGATGTAGGGGGAAGGTGTTGGTGTAAAGGAAAGGTTAGGAAGAACGGAGAACAGTGGTGGGACACATGAGAAGAGAATGGGACTTGAATATTAAGCACGGGTAAGTGCCTTCAGAAGTCAGCTGCGACTTCCATCTCGATTCGAAAGAAGGTGCTGTCTCGAGGGTGCCTCCTTCCATGGGAAGGAACGGTGGCCAGCAAGCTTCCATGGTGACTGCATCGACTAGTCTCGTTGAGGTTTGTGGAATAATGAAAGTAAAAAAAAAAAAGTGAAATATGGCTGAAAAGCCTTGGATTAATTGAAGGTAACAATCTAGTAAAGTGCGAAAATCTCAGCGATTGCACACGATTGATGAGTGGTCTCCGTGTAAGTGGAAGATATCTGGGTAGGTAGGTAGGTAGTCAAGTCCAAGGTACGTACCGCAACCCGTTTCCGTTGCATTTAAGCGGGTCGGCTTGCTGAGGTAAGGGGCCGAGGTGACGCTAAACCTGTGAAAGATGTGGACCTATCAACCCCTGCAGGGCGCGCCGAAGGGGGCCCCGTCCGACTCGTAGCGACACTGGAGCTAGCCCAGCTCGCTCAACCTCCCGTCTCCCGCCAGCTCGAAGACCCATGACGTTGAATGCTCCTTTCAGGACTCTTTGTCCCTTTCCAATCCACGGGCCCAGACGCGACGATGGTTGTTAATGCCAGACATGTGATGCCCTGCTGATCCGTTGTAACAATTAATTGATACTTTGCCCTCTCCTTTTTGCCTCTCTCCCCCTCCTCTCCGACCGGAGGAGCGCCATCATGTCTCCAGAGGCCTCCAGCAACATTCGAGTCTTTATCCGCTGGCACGACCAGACCGTCTTCGCTGGCGAGGAGATCAAGTGTACCATCACCTTCAAGAATATTGCCCGCGATCCCACCCAACAACGACAGTCCCAGCGACTCGCACCCGCCGACCGCCCGAGGCATGCCTCGCCGTTGCTGAGAGGCAAGGCCAGCGCCGGCTTAACCCCGCCGAACTCTGCTCAGACCCGCAGTCACCGATCCGCCCTATCCCTTAACGTACCGGCAGCCCAGTCACGAAGCCGCGCAGGTTCAGTGCCGTGGCCATCGTCGCACTCCCCTCTCGCCCTTGAACATCGCGGCAATGGGCACAAGAAGTCCGTCTCCATCGTCTCGATTGGCTCCACCAGCACAATACAGGACGACAACCAGAGCAATGCCGGTTCCGTGAAGTCGCATCGGTCCGGTCGCGGCCACGGGCGAGCCTCCAGCCTCCAGATCGTCCCTCGCGGAGCTGCTCTGGGCCAGGGCCTTACCGCACCTCACTCTGGTCAGTGTCTTGTCGCTCCATGTTGACTGCGGTCTGATTGCTAACACGCCGCAGCATCACCAAGGCACATCAGCTCGCCTCTATTCAACTCGACTTCTGCGTCCGACTCACCACCCGCGACCTCGCGATTCCCCACTGTACCGAATACCCCCAGCGCAGTTGGCACACAACGTTCTATAAGGTCTCCGAACAACGCGCTGGCGGAGTTCCGGTTCCCAATGGTTCAGTCTCCGCTGTCAGATACCCAGAGCACCACCCCTATCGCAGCATATCACGATGGACTATTGAGCCCAAACACCGAAATGCCTCCAAGCCTCGTCATACGATCCAAGGATGGCACCACTACCAATTACAACGAGCATACAACCCCAGCCATGCGTATACTATCTACGACAAGCATGGGAGGGGGAACGCCACGAAGCAGCGGAGAGTTCTACTCAATGAGCAACAACTCAACAGAAACGCTGGCATCCGAATACCCGACGCAGCCTACAAGGGGCCCGATGCGACCGCCGCACTTTCGGCGATCGTCGAATTTCGCATCCCACCATCCGAAGCAACCGGAGTCGCTGATGATGGGGTACGCCCAGATCCAGGGCTCCTTCACCCTCGACGGTTCTCTCATTAACCTTGGTCCCTTTGAGCAAGTCAAACGGAAGGGCGTAGTAGGCGGCCAAGGAGGCGGCGTCATAGGAGTGGAAACTTCGAAAAGGGATAGTGGGCTCCTTCGAGGCTTTGGCTGGGGAAGCATCAGCAACTCGATTGGGGAACTGCTTGGGGGAGGCGAAGTCAGCAGCATCAAAGACATGCGCGGCATCGCGAGCTCCAAATCTGTGCCGCTGCTCTCGACGCCTCAGTCGATTCTGTTTGTGGACCTGAACCTCGGTCCAGGCGAGCACAAAGCGTTTGAGTACTCGTTCCAGCTTCCCAAGGGACTACCGCCGACACATAAAGGGAAGGCAGTGAAGATATCCTACAACCTGGTCATCGGCACGCAACGAGCGGGCGGCTCGAAAGAGCAACAGGTACGCTCCGTCGAGATACCTTTCAGGGTGCTAGGCAGCGTCAACAGCCACGGGGAGATCCTCGGCCACGACCTCATGAGCCCCTACATCATCCTTCGTGACCAGGCGAAGGTTAAGGCTGTCGACAAGCTGTCGACGTTGAGCGAGATCAAAAAGCTGAAGGCACCAAAGACGGACGCGACGATTAACGATTTTCTCACCTATGTCGACGAGCTTGTCAACAGACCACGACAAGGCTCGCATGCGGGTCTGCTATCACCCACGGCGCACCCCGGGTCGCGACGGCCGTCAATGTTCGAAGAGGCCACGACGGCGACGGATGCCATCAACCTGGCCATCATGCGCAGCAACATGACGTCCGAGGGCCAGCAAAGCCCCAACCGCTTCGAGATCGCCCGTAACGGACAGCGGGTGGGCGTGGTCATGCTCACGCGGCCCTCATACCGTCTGGGCGAAGTCGCCACGATGGCCATCGACTTCACGGACGCCGAGATCCCCTGCTATGCGGTGCACTCGTGCCTCGAGTCGGCAGAGCGGGTCGAGCCCCATCTGGCCATCCGGTCGGAGGCGTCCATCCACCGCGTCACGCGCAAGGTGCACGTGTCGGCCTCGGAGGCCACGCTCTACTCCCGAAGGATGGTCTTCACGCCGACCATCCCCATCAACGCGACGCCCGAGTTCGTCACGACGGGCGTCTCGCTGGAGTGGAAGATCCGCGTCGAGTTCGTCGTGCCGAGCCAGGAGACGGAGCTCGAGCGCGAGGCGCCCAGCACGCACCCGCTGCTGGAGGAGATCTCGCGGGACGATCGCGGCGGGCTCGTCCTCGTGGCGGTCGAGAACCTTGCCTGCGAGAGCTTCGAGGTGGCGGTTCCGCTGCGGGTGTACGGCGCCGTGGCGACGGGGCTCGAGAAGCTGGAGCGGGACGAGGCGCTGGAGGAGGGACTCGTGGTCTGATGAGCCGTGCCCTTCTTCGCGTGTGGCGGCGGGGCTGACGGTACCATCTGAGAGTCGCCCACGACGGCGCAGTGTACATGTAGAGCAGGCAGGCAAAGCCCATTTGAGGCGTTGGATAGAAAATCCGTTTTTCCTTTCTTCATTATTTTTCTTGGGACACGGCGCAACAACCACCCGAGTCGGTTAGACAAAAATCACAGCAATCTTTTTTCCTCCTTATATCAGACGCTGGTCTTGGCCGAGGACAGGTCCTCTCTCTTTCGGTCTGTACATCGGTAATTTGCAAAGCGAATATCACACGCAGGGCCTGCTTTACTGGCCTGCCGTCAGCAACACCGCGTCTTCGTCGGGGGAATGGGTCTGCGAAAGTGCTTTTGGAAGTGGTCAAACGACGGGCGAAAAGCGGCCTCGTCATGTGCTGTGATTCTGGTGCTTTTCCCAAAGAAAAAAGGGAAAAAATAGAGGGCGGCTGCGACCCGACAAACATTACGTATGTATGTAGAACCACAAACACTTCTGCGCAAAAGGAAAATCAGGGAGGAAGTCGGCCTCCTTCTTGCCCCCCTTTCTCATGTAAACAATCCATCTATCCGTGGATTTACGTCATCCACCAAAGACCCCTCGCTTCGCCGTCTGTTCCCCCGTCATGTCCCGGGGCCAACACAGAACAAGAAAACTCCAAGCTCCGATTCGCCTGCCGTGACTGATTTCCCTTGCATAGCGGGATCTCTGTTGCAATCTAAACAAGAACGAGAAAAAAAGGAAAGGTTCGCCGCCGCTGCTGCTTAGAGAAATTTATGGTAAACCGATAGGTACCGAACAAAAAAAAAAAAAGGGGGGGGGGGGGGACGGCGTGTGCCCCGAATCATCCCGTAAGTCCACAGCGTCGCACAGGCAATCGAAAGCCGGGCTTCGTGCTGTGGATGATAAATGTCTCCCGATCAAGAAACGCCAGAATTGCCCGTCCAAATAACGCCGTTATATCCAGCAAGTATTGTACAATCCGTGCGGGGGAAAAGAGTGTGAAAATAATGATACAATGAGTGTGTTATGACGATGATGTCGAGGTGGTTTCGTCGCCGCCCGTGCTCGGCCGCGTGATGATGAGTATTTCCTCTCGCTCCTCGGTTGGCGTGGAAATCTCCCTCGCCTGAAAGGTATTCCGCAGCTTCTCGTCAAGCATAGAAGCCAGACGCTCCTCATACTGGTCAAGAAGGTCGCTGAGGAGGGCCGAGTCGTGCAGGGCTTTCGTCCTCGTGGCCCGGTCGCCGAGAGCGGCGGCAGTCAGGCGCAGTTCCTGGTCGAGCTCGAAGATGACGTCCTCGCTGAGAGGGTCCGTAGACGCGAGTTTCTTTCTATACGCCCTCAGTGTGCGGCAAGTCTGTTCGGTCGACATGTTGAGGCTGCCAAAGCCGCGCAGGTTGGGCGAACTCTTCTTCGGCGGCAGACCCAGGGACGGAAGAGAGGGTCGTCCAGACGCTTTTGACTTTGGGCTAACGGGCGGGCTGCCAGACTGGCTGCCAGATGAGCGTCGCGACGGTGTATCTTCGGCCAGCGGGCTACTCTGCATGGTCGTTTTGGGTGTGCTGGCGCTGCTGCTCAGACCAAACCGAGACGTTCGTTTGCGAAGGGTCCTTGGGGGCGAGCGGCGACCGCTCTGCGCGGAAGAAGGCCGCTGGAACTCTGCTAGTTCGGCTTTTGAGAGGACGCGTCTCAGAGGTAGTCTAGCAGCAGCAGGTCCGTCTTTCACCGGCGTCGGGTCCCCGCTGATGGAGAAAGATAAGAGGTCCTCGCCTTCTATGCCCCAGAACATGACAGTGCCGTCCGATCCGACACTAATAACCCTCTGGGAGCCATCCTCGTCGTCTGTCAACGTGACGCCGTTGATGGCTTCTGTGTGTCCCCATTCCCTATCAACGAAGTGGCCAGACTGGGCATCGTAGAGACGCACGGATTTGTCCGTGTTGGACACGCCGAGAAGAACGCCTGTGTCTTTGCCCGGAGGCTGGCTGAAAATCAGAGAGTCCAGTATAGCAGTCTCGTACCCGCCTTCGTCGACACACTTGAAGCAGTTGAGAAGCTTGCCGTTGGAGAGGTCGTACTGGCAGACCGAACGGTCCAGCATCGAGACGAATGCGGTTCTCTCGTCCGGGCCGAGGGTAAAGGACGTTGGCGCGGCCTTTAATATGTTTGTCCGGGAAGGGAGGGCCGCGATCTCGTCAACGTCGTCCGGCTTGCAGACGATATCGTAGACTTGCAAAGTCCTGTCCAGAGAGCAAGTCATGATTTTGTCGTTTGCCGGGATGAGCGCTTGTACGACTCTGGCAGCGAACTCTAGCGTCTGGAAGTGCCGGAACTCCCCAGCCGATGTGCGGTGAAAGAGCTGTACTGTTCTATCTCTGCCGCAGGTCGCCAGCAGGAACTTGTTGTCGTCCTCGTAGATGGTGACATCCTGGCAGTCTGAAGAATGTGCCTTCGTCTCGAGCAGGCATTCCTTTGTCGACAGGTCCATGATTCTGAGGACCCCAAACTTGTCGGCCGCTACAAGCATCTTGCCGGCCCTCGTGGCTCGGACCACATTGAGCTGATTTACTGGGTCTATCTCGTTTTCAGGGATGACCTGTTCAGTGGGGACTTCGATAGAGCACTTGATCGACCCTTTCATGTCCCAGAAAATGACTCTGCCAGAGCCGGACCACGTGAAGAAATCGGCGTCTTGGTCGTTCGGTTTCGACATGGCCTGGATGCCCAAAATCTGATCCCCGTGGCCAGGTATAGAAATGTGAGAAGAGTCGTCCTCCGTCTTCCCTGGCAGGTAGTTTGAGCTCCAGATGTCGACGGTGTGCTTCTCGTTGACGGTGACAAGATTTTCTGTGAGAAAGCCCATGGCCACCAACCCAGACGGTGCGACGCTTCTGGAGAGGACTGCGTCCGGGAGGCTGTCGAGGACGGCCCTCACGCTGAGCGTTGCGAATTGGCCGTCCTTTCCCGACAGATATGCGGTGGCATGTCTGATGGTGATGGAAGTGACTAGGAAGCCGACATTGAGGCAGCGGATGAGCCTCGACTGCTTGCCATCGTCCTCCACCATGCACACGTCGCCGGCCTCCGAGCAGATGATGATGCTAGTTTCGTCAACCACGGCTGCGCAGCTAAAGGTAGCTTCGAGAAGCGAGCCAAGAAGGACGTTTCGACCGCCAAGGAGTCTTTGGGCTGCTTGTGGTGTCGAATTGGCGTCGCTGAACTTGGATTTGGATGGCGAGATGGTCTGGGTCTCCTCAACTCGCCATATCTTGATATGCCGCACGCCAAGCGTGACTAGGCTGTTGCCCATCCACACCATGCCTTTGATGGTGGATGTACACCTGTTTTGCTGGTACAGCTTGGCAGAGCCAGTACGGGGGTCGGTTCGCCAGATGAAAAGGAAGCCGTCGTTGGCAGTGCCGAGAGAAGCAAGCCATTTGGTGTCGGACGACCAAGCCACGGCCCTGACGCCGAACCCGTGCTCGCTGATAGAAACCAGGGGCACGTCGGACGAGGCGTCCTCGAGGTTGAAGATGAGCACGCGCGGAGCGTAGCCCGTCTCGCCCACGGCCAGATACCTCCCGTCCCGACTCAGGGCCAAGCACGTTGCCGCTTTGATGCGCTCACGGCTCGTCCATGTCGAGCCGGACAAATCGGACCAGCTCTGCGAGTCACGAGTCCCAGCTGCGACCCTATTCCGGCTGTCATTGGCCCTGGGGGTCGAGGGCGTCGAGTGGGATAGAGGCGTAGAGCCATAGACGGGGGCGGCCGTTGGGCGGGCGCGGTAGAAGCGCTGGGCGTAGTGCTGGCCGTCGACATCGACGACAACGACGGCGCCGCCGGCGATATATGCGAAGGAGGAGTTTACGGTATCGAAGCCTGTGGGCGAAGCACAGGTGGTGCCGATGACGCGCTTCAGAGAGAGGCGGGATTCGTGGGGAAAGGGTCCGCGAAGGGGAGTCCGGGGGCTCGGTCGTTGGAGGTAGGGGGAGTTACCCGGCGTGATTTTGAGCCGGTTCGTTGGAGTCGAGCTCATTGTATCGCCATTGGCTCGCAAGCACAAGTCGTGTGGGTAATTACGACGAGTTAGAGATTACTGGGCAGAGGTCATACAGTTGGATGACGTGACGGAGAAGTAGTAATGAAAGATGAGAAAGAATTGGCGGTATGTCGAATCGGTCGTTATCGACAAGTAGGCAAGAGGAAGAATTAGTGGTAGGCGCGCCGAGCGATGTAAAATGATATGAGAAGAAGATAGAGAGAGAGAGAGAGCGAGATCGCTGGCGGTCGGTTTCTAAAAGGATACAAAGCTGCGATAGTTAGTTAGTATTATCAATATGGCAATGTCTGTCTGTCTCAGTCAATTGGCGGGAAAGGCCAATTGTGCATGCGAAGTTGGGTAGAAAGACATACAGTGACATCAGGCAGGGAGACAGACGTTCCCTAGAACCTGCAGGAATCAAGGTGAAAAAAGAAAGGTCTAGCTAGAGCTTGGTTTCCGAGCGTGGAAGAAGAAGAAGAAGAAAAGGATGCTGCTCAGTGCCGGAGAGGTGAGAGAGAGCTTTGTGTACCTAGGTAAGAGCGGGTTTTCGTTTTCCAGCAGCGACTGGACCTGGACCTGGACGGGGGGTTCAGGATTTGAGCCGGTTGGGTCGAGGTGAGAGCTCTCTCCGGGAAGTGCCCTGGTCTGGGGAGGGGGACTCTCTGCAGGATGGAGCGGGAGGAGAACAGAGCGCCGGCGGGGGGGGTGGTGATGAGTCTGGGTTGTGTTGCTCTTTTCTGCATTGAACCCTGCCAGTCCGTTACCGAAACGGGAATCACAACCCACCCTACTGGAGGGGTTATTGAAGGCGGTCTGGCCAAACATACCCAATCATAGCCTCCATCACACGCCAAAAATGACGGAGATGGAGCCATCCTCTCTATATGGCAGCAGTGACTGAACCTTTTTTTCCCTCGTCCCCTCTCTTTCTACGTAGGTAGTATGTAGTTTGGTTGGCGCTGTTGATGCAACAACGGGAACAAAGGAATTCTTCGATGGCATGTGTCGCAAACGTCCGTCAAAGAACCAGGCACCGGGTCCCAGGAATGAATTTCCACAATGGTCTCAGTTGTTCCAACCGAATATAGCCATGTATACATGGCTTACGTAGCAGTATATAAACCCGGTCATGTCTTCCCGCAATGAGGTCCAAGAACCCACACCCGGTCATTATTACCCGTCATCATGCAATTCACACTAGGTAGTATTGTGGTGGTGTGCTATCATCTAAATACCTCTCTCTACCTAGGTACCTACGGATACCACTAGGTAATAATAGTACGTGGTATGTACGTACATCATGGCGATCCACTCTCCCCAAGAACGCCAAACGCCATCACCGGAACCGCCCTGTTCTAGGGAAAATGAAGACCGTCAAAACGTCAATCGTTTACCAAACGCTCCCTCCCGGACGAAGGAAGGGCCGGCGCACACGTACTCGGAGAATATACTGACACATGTTTGATGGCGAGCAGGCAGTGCCCGCCCGCGCGCCTTCGACCATGGCACATATACCACCGGTACATGGCCCAGGTATGTAGGTATGGTAATATGGACTACGCAGTGTAACTATATACTATTTCTACCGTCAACCATTTCTCCCATGTTCCTGGCCGGCCCCATGCGCCGCCGCGACAGTGCCGGGTGGGCGAGGTAGGTAAGCCTCGTGAAATGAGATGCTGCCAGGGTCCCTGCCGCCTTCTTCAATGCATCGACGTTTTCCTTCCCCACCGCTGCAGAAAGACAGACAAACAACTTGACCGCACACGACGCCGCGTGCCTGCAAAAAGCCAAGGCCTGGGTTTTTCTTGCCATCGTGAGAGAAGCGTGACGCGAGCTGCCCACACGGACGGCGGTGTATCAGAACGGGAATTTCATTGACTGGCCGAGCCGCAGCCACGTCCAGAGCCCTCGCTAATCGATCATCATATCTATAGATGTGGTTATATCCCCTCCACCCGGGATGACAATCTTCATCCTAGCAACAAAAAGCCCAACCGTTATAAAGGGGGAAAAGATAAAACATCCCCCCCCCCTTTGTGGATTTTTCCACGTCCCAGTGGCCAGCGCCGGCTCGCAGTCTTTTGTCTTATTCAATGGCATTGGGATGATGCCATGCAGTTGTTGCCCCTCCCCTCGGGGCGGCGCCTTCTTCTTCGCCATCCATCAACCCCTTCCCCCGAGTGACTATCGGTTGCTTTTTCACGCCATCTCGCCGTCGAGAGCCTCAAAGAACGCAATCGGCACGCCGTGTTTCGGCGCGCCCACGATCTCCGCCTTCAGCACCTGCCCCTCCCAGTCGCCGCGGTACTCGAGCCTCTCGTACTTTTGCAGAATCCGGACCACTGGCCTCGTGTCAGCATTCGATCGACAACCATGACATGCGTGCCATCTCCGCCTGGCACGTCACTGATGGAGGAATGGGGGGGAGTGGGACGGGGAATGAGGGGCGGGTTTGCGCTCACTTGTGAAAGCCATCTCCGTGTTGGCAAAGTTCTGCCCGACGCAGATCCTCGGGCCGCCGTTGAACGGCACGTACTGCCACGGCTTCGGCTGCCAATGGTCCCACCTCTCGGGGCTGTAGATGGCCGGGTCCGCAAACGTCGCCGACTCCTCCGCGTACAGGTCGCGCCGCCTCTGCATCGCCATCGTGCTATACACCACCGAGTCGCCCTCGAGCACGGCGATGTCCGGCCCGCCGTTCAACCCGGGCAGCGTCGTCGTCGTCAGCGCCGAGCGCACGTTGAACGGCACTGCCGGGTATAGTCGTAGCGTCTCCTGCAGGCAATTGGCGAGGTACTTCATGCTCTTGAGGTCCTCGTAGCTCGGCGCCCGCCGCAGCCCCACCGTCGTCAGCACCTCGTGCCGCAGCTTGGCGTAGATGTCTGGGTACCGCGCCAGCTCGTACAGCGTCCACGACAGCGTCGCCGCGGTCGTGTCGCGCCCGGCGAGCAGGATCGCCACGAGCTGGTCGCGGATGATCTTGGGGTCGCGCGTGAAGCGTGCGATGTTGTGGAGGAACGTGAAGTCCTTGTCCGACTTGGTGAGCTTCTCGAGCTCTGAAGGCGGCAGGTCCAGCGCCTCCTGGATGAACGGGAGGATGAACTCCTCGATGACCTTGATGCCGCGGTTGTATTTGCCGTGAGGCAGGAGTTTCTCAAAGGGTCTGTCGGGAATGGGAGTTATCGGGTCAGCCGGAGCCATGTGTCAGTCAGTCACCGTCATGAGAAACTTACGTCATGATGGTGTAGAACATCTGATAGCTCTGTACGTCGTTGAAGGCGTGCGCAAATTGGTTTCTCGGGCTGGTTGACACACTTTGTCAGTGCCGGTCGACCGCAATGGGCAGATACTCATTCTCTCGGGCAAACTCACTTCCCGAGACTGTTGACGCTGTGCCCGAGCAGAAAGTCGGTTGTCACGTCGAGCGTCATCCGGTAGAAGAGGTCCGAGATGTCAAAGGTGACACCCGACGCGGGGAACATGCCGATCATCGTCGTCGTCCACCTGTCAAAGATGGCGAGGTCGCTCACACGGTCCTTGATAAACATGGGCCGGATCAGGCTCCTGTTTTCCTGCCACATCTTGCCGTCGGTGGTGAAGATGCTGTCGCCCAAGAACGGGGACCAGCACTCGTGGAACATGGGGCCCTTGCCGAAGTCGGCGAATTTGGAGGTGAGGATGGTCTTGATGTGCTCCGGCTCCCGGGTGATGATGAACCGGAGCTTGCCCGAAAAGGTCATCTCGATGGTGTTCGGGGACTCGGGCGTCGCGACGCTGAATAGGCTGTTGAAGCCATCGAGGAGCTGGTGCCTGAGTTGGGCACGGCCCACCCGGATGAAGACAGGAATCGCTTTGCTCAAGTTAGCTAGGGAGTTCGCGACGCGGGAGAAAGAGCATCTCCATGACGAGATCACCTGTGATCGGGTTGGATGAGAGGACTGGCGCCCTAACGCCGCCCGATTTCCTGATATAGTACTCGGCCCTGAGTCTGAAGAAAACCAAGAGCAGGGTGCAGGCCCCAAAGAGGGTTCCCGCGATAGTTTGCGGGCTGGCGGTCGTCATCTCCAGTAAGCCCATATTGTATCAAGTGAAAGTCCCAATCCCGTTCAATGACAAACAGTTCTTGGTATGGCAGTTATCTCCGGGATGGACGGAGAGGTTTTGAGAGAGAGAGAGAGAAGAAAAGAATTCAAAGTATTACCCGAAGCAGAAGCTTGGGACGAAAGAAAGAGAAGATTATTGGAATCTTCCAGCTATCACTCATTGACGTCTGTCTATCTGTCGGTCCCTTGCAGGACCCTCGGCGTGAGGCAAGAGCCAACAGACATCATCTTAACCGTGTTGGTTTCAGTCATTGACCGAGCGGCACATGTAAATGCCGGGCTGCTCAGGCCGCGGCAAGCTTCGACCCTCTTCCCGTTGCGGGAGGGGGTAGGTAGGTATGCTTTATCTTGCCTCGTCTGAGCCCGGCAGACATCATCTCGAGTTGCAGATGCCATTGGTGGGTTGACATGCGCTCTGCATCATCATCAGGCGCTCCACACGGGGGCCAGCGAGGGTGTGCCATGTCCGCGTTGTCGAATAGTTGCCCACGCAAAAGTAACATCGACTACACTAGCTGGCCACCCGCCCGTTCCGACAAAGCAGTAGACCAAACTGCTCGGAACGCGGATCCTGGTGACCTGCGGTGCGGGGAAACCCGCAGAGCCCTTCCCTCCCCCGTACGCATGATGCTGGCCAATGTTTCTATCGAATGCATTTTGGACTGCTCCTGATTTGGCGTGCAAGCGGGCGAGCTGGGTGCCCGGTGACGTCTGGTTTGGCATTATGATTTGCTCGCATGCAATTCTATGAACGGCTGAGATCTGCAGCACCGGAGCTTAAAACGAGGTCGGACTAACTATAGCAGTGTGTAGCGCAGGACGTGCCATTATCAGTGGATGATGAATTGAATGCAAAAAGCAGACAGGAACAAAGGCAAAAGCTGAAGGACCGACCGCGGTTCGAACGCGGGGCCTAGAGATAACTGCGTGAGACTGCAATCTCTCGCTCTACCACTGAGCTATCGATCCGACTCAGAAAGCTAGATGACAAATGCTCGTTATTTGACGTCTTATATACCTGGAGATATCATTTTGCCTCCCTTTCGATCCATAGCTCCCGCCACCAAAGCCATGGGTTCCGGACGGCGCGTTGACATGCTCCACATGACGGGAGATCGCGACCGGGTTCAGCTTCAATGGCCAGTCGGCGATATTTCCTCAAAACGCCAAGCTGCCTGGTGCCGAAGCATCGCTGAATGGTTGTCGTCACGCCTTTCGATTGTCGATTGCGTGGAACTGGCGCGGAACCCAGCCCCGTCTGGACACCAACAAAAAAACCCAATGGTCCGATGAAGATGGGGCGGTTCCCTCTTCAGCTCGGCTGAGCTTTGCATTGAACTTGCTGTCGGTATGCAGACAGAGGGGACAAGTACATACATTGCAGTTGCTGAGACGATGCTGCGCCACACAGACTGCACTGCACTACTCGGACGGGTCACAGCGAGGGCAATTTCAGATCCCAAACCGCAATGCCCTTTGTAACTCTGTCAGCAATGTCGCACCTGTCAGAGCTGGCCCTCATGCTTGTATGCATGCATGGACGGTTGAGAAAACGGCTCTGCATCGCTGGAACTATTGGGCGGTTGCTAAAACCCCAGCGTCTTGTTGAAATCGAGAGCCGGTTGGGAAGCCAATTCCACACATAATAATCTCTTTATCGTTCATTACCATGCAGGCCTCGGCTGCACAATCGAGACGGAGCCTCATACTAATGAGACGACAGATCCACGGACAGAGGGTAACGGTATGCTAAGCTTGTTCCAAAATGCCACAACGGTGTTGGAGATTTGCTGGTGGCGCATGACGTTATAATGATATATAGCGACATCCGCAGACGAGCTTAACGAACATACTGTACCTTGACATAATGTTCTCGTCACAGTTCAGGCACGATATTCCGGCAGGGACTGGGTGCTTCAGACAGTCAAACCTAGGCCTGGCATTCATTCCTCCGCGAGGGGAACATGGAAGGAATCTTCCGTTCCTCCGGACCACTACTGGGATTGGACCGCCTGAGCCGGGCCACCGAATAGGCCTAAACCACGTAGTACGCGACCGATCGCCAGCAGCCGCAGGAGGCAGACCTCCGCTCGTCCATGAAGCCCCCGCACGACGGGATCCTGGGATGCACCCGGAGGAGTTGAAAGAGATTAGGATCTCGGGGCAAAATGTCCCACACAGTGTTGAGCTTCGAGGGTAGTTGAATGGAGTGATGAGCCAACGATTTGGGGCAGCAGGACCTTCCCCGCAATCACTGAGAGTGTTCTGGGTGGGATCAACTCGAGGAGGAAGGCTATTGCTACCTGGCCCGATGCGGGGAAGATATGGGGAGCGTTTGAGAATCGCGGGGTCCCGCCCGGAGGCGGCGCGCTCGTGGGTGACTGTCTCAGTCGCAGACTCGTAGTGGGCCGTTGAAGTTCCCTTCGAGCGAAGATGTGGAGGCCGGTTTCGGGATGGCGGCCGCGCTGAAGAGATGATCGGATGGTATACGTAGATACTGCGCCAGTAGTGTAGTGCCGGGTTTGTGGGGAAACGATACCCAGAAGCTGGGGGCGCCTGGGGTAGCAGCGTTCAGCTTGCGACTAGGCAGAATTATTGTTTGTTCGCTGGTGCGTCGTAAGGGGCATCGTGTCGGACTGGGATCGCGAGGTGCATGATCCGTAGGCCCCTCTCTGGACGAACGGAGACTAGGTTTATGAAGCTATTCGCAGCCCCTTCCCTGCAACTCCGTACGATAGCTCGCGCATTTACTGTGTCTCACGTGGTAGGTCAGTTCAAGCGTCCAGGGCTTCTTACCTTGCGGTATCCTGAGACTTGGGAAGTGTGATGAGGTGTGTTCAAGTTCTGGTCGTTCCATGCTGATCGAGTGACGTTCACAGAAGGGAAATTGACGGGACCTCGGCCGAGAATCGTTATTCGGATATGGGGACGGGGAAAGCGAATGGCCTGTTTTTGGTGCCAATGTTGGTGGGTGATATTGAGTGGTGTGATGATGCGGCGGCGGGCGCCAGCGTATGGGGCGTTGGTCCTTGTAGCTGATCCCGTCAAAGCTCGATCGCTGCTTAGAATGGTCTAGGGCGGCAGGGAGAAAAGAAGTACCCATGATGTTGGTCTTTGAAAGAGAAAAGACCCGAGCATGGCCCGTCTCGGGTGGCTTTACATACCTAGCCGAGTCTCGGTTGGCCTGGACCATCTGGTGATTTTCCAACATCAACTCAGCATCTCGTGCTTTTCTGTTCTTCGGCCAGCCACACGTTGCAAATTGCCTTCAACGACACCAGAACATGCAATCGATCAGCCGTCCTTCACGACACGTTAACCCCCACTAGCAAGGGTCCGGTCCGGTTACCACATCCTGGACGCCCTCCCTCGCCTCCATGTTCGCCGTCACTTTCGGTCCATGTCTGTCATATCAGATCAGGTCCCTTTTGACGAGGTACATGGCGATACCTACAGCTGGCATGGGACGATAGTCGAAGTTGCCGACGAAACCCAACCCGACCTACCGGCGACGGCCGTCTACCAAGCAAAACCAGCTCAGGTTCCCAGAACTGGATGAGAACGAACCCCCATCAAGGCCGTGGTTACATCATCCCACGCTCACGCCCACTCCACACTCGCTTTGATGTCTGTCGTTCCGCGCGGTGCTCCAATTTCAAACAGTCGATCCATGGCCTGTTAGGTGGAGATTTTGGTTCCTCTGTCAATCTGTTATCCCAGTGGAACGAATCTTTGCCAAAACTCCCATCTTTCCACACCCATTGGTCCCCACGCAGCGTGCCGCTGCCATCGAGACCTTGCCGGAAGTCATAACCCCGGTCGGTTTTGCCCATCGTCCGCCACCCTCGTCGGGAAAGTCATTGCATCGAGGATGCATCTTAGGACACCGCAAGCGCCTTGGGTACATGCCAAGTACTTCTGACCTAGTCTAGTAGTAACCATACCCATATGCCGCCGCTTGTTCATGATGCGCGGGGTAATGTTTTCCATTGTACCGAATTTCCTATTCGAGTGGCCGACACGACTACCTAGTCCCCCGACCTGGCCGAGCGAGCGAACTGCTAAAGTACATGATCTCCCACCCAACCAACCCGAGGCGTGCATCGTAGGTACACAGTTTGGGCAGACTTTCAGCACACTATTCTCCAACGCTTCTCGAGAACTGATGGATGAGCGATGACCCGGCCCACGTCCGAACCGGCCGGGATCTTGGCATTTGGGGGTCTGAACTTGTCCGGGTGTCTCGAACTCTCCTGACACCACTGTGAGGGGCAAACGCTCCTTTGACTTTCCTGGCCTGTCGTCAGCATCGTACGTTTTTCTTTGGCATTTCCCAGTGGATGCGCAGTCGGCCCTGATACCACATCGCATCTCGTCCTTTCTCTCATCTCGCCCTGTCTTGTCTACCATACCTTACCTGCTGGGTCACCACTGTCAATTGCCCAACCGGGCTCCCCTACCCCTGCACCTCACTTATACGGCCGCCGCCACTGGTCGAGCTCAAGATGTTGATCGTCTCTATATAAAGCGCACGTTGCCATACCCTCCTCTCTCTTTTGATCAGATCAAGCAATCCAAGCTCGACATTCCTGCTTCCGACACAGCATCACTCAATACATAGGAAGACACCAGATTCCATCTGTTCAGAGACCTTTCAACATCATCCGATTTCAATCATCATAATGTCTGCCCCCAACATCCCCACTGAGCAATGGGCCCAGGTCATCGAGAAGACTGGCGGACGTATGTTCACATCTTGCAACTTTTCCGACGCTCTCGTCTCTAACATGTTACAGCCGTCGTATATAAGAAAATCCCCGTTCAAAAGCCTGCTTCTGATGAGGTTTTGATCAACGTCAAGTACTCCGGTGTCTGTCACACCGACCTGCACGCCATGTTGGGGGATTGGCCTCTCGCGACCAAGCTTCCTCTGGTCGGTGGACACGAAGGTGCCGGTGTCGTCGTGGCCCGCGGCGAGCTTGTCAAGGATATTGAGATTGGGGATCACGCGGGTGTCAAATGGTTGAACGGCTCCTGCCTCGCCTGCACCTTCTGCCAGGACGCAGATGAGCCTCTTTGCCCTCATGCCCTCCTCTCCGGCTACACCGTCGACGGCAGCTTCCAGCAGTACGCCATCGCGAAAGCGGCCCACGTTGCCCGTATCCCCAAGGAAGTTAGCCTCGAGGCCGTTTCCCCCATCCTCTGCGCCGGTATTACCGTCTACAAGGGACTCAAGGAGTCCGGCGTCCGCGCCGGTCAGTGGGTCGCCATCGTTGGTGCCGGCGGCGGTCTCGGCTCTCTAGCTCTCCAGTACGCCAAAGCCATGGGCATCCACACCATCGCCATCGATGGCGGCGCCGAGAAGGGCGAGATGTGCAAGAAGCTCGGCGCCACCACCTTTGTCGACTTCAATACCTCGAAAAACATCGTCGAGGACGTCAAGAACGCCACAACCGAGGGCCTTGGCCCCCACGCCGTCATCCTCCTCGCTGTCAGTGAGAAACCCTTCCAGCAGGCCACCGAGTACGTTCGCTCCCGCGGCACCGTCGTCTGCATCGGCCTGCCCGCCAACGCCTACCTGCGCGCACCCGTTTTCGACACCGTCGTCCGCATGATCAACATCAAGGGCAGCTACGTCGGCAACCGCAAAGACACAGCCGAGGCCATTGACTTCTTCCGCCGCGGCCTCATCAACGCCCCTTACAAGACCGTCGGCTTAAGCCAGCTCAACGAGGTATATGACTTGATGCTAAAGGGCCAGATCGCCGGCCGCTACGTCGTCGACACGAGCAAATGAGCGTCTGACATGTTTGACATTCTTCCTTGGTCAGTTTTTGGCAAACTGAGGCGGGAGTTGGCGGTTCCAAACTCGACAGCTTGGGATGCGGCGATTGGCGGCGGTGGTTGGGTTATGATTCACAGCGGGCGAGTAGATGATTTTATGGCTTTTACGGCTTTTCACGTATACCTAACTAACCTGGGAGAAGAGGGGTAGCTGAGCAATGTATATTATCTTGTACCTCGGTCGTAGGAGACGAGTAATGATGACAACTCTGGAGCAAACTATCGACTACTTGGCTACGATGGCACTTCTCAATTCATGTATGAGAGTGAACTTGACATGCAAAATAAGTTGGAAGAATGGCCAACACCATCAGGGTCAATATTTCGCTTTGATATGGAGAGACCATGGCTAATGTATTTATTCGCCGTGCGGCTTTTTCTTGTTTGGCCTCTCATCAGCTTCACATTAATTCTTGTTACCACCAAGTCGGCATCGTGTGACGGGCGAGGACTATTGCACAAGCACAGCACAGGATCACACTAGGGACAGCCGGCATCATCGACGCCCCAACGGCCACTGGAGAGCGGCGGCTTAAGGGACGAGAGTTGGGCCCCACCCATACGCAAAAAAAGACATGACTGATAAAGGTCATGATTTTGAATTCTCGTAGTGAAGTAGATGTGGTGGTGGGGGTGGTGGCGGCCTTTCAAGTGACAATGGCTTGTAGTCTACGCTTCTCCCCAAATCTATGAACCGCCAGGGCCGCCCAGCAGCGCAAACCGTCTCACAATGCTGGGACCGTATTCCTCGTACTATCAAATTAGTTAACAAAGCCCTACACGTTGTTCAAACAGAGTGCTCTTACCTCAGCCTTGGTGTGGCAGTAGGATCGGAACTCGGGTGTCTGGCCCAACAAGCTACCACCGAACCAGGGGCCGTGTCTCTGTCTCTTGTGCGTGATGACCTGAACCTCCAAGCCGCCCGACTTGGCACCGCCGCTACGGACCTCGCTGGCTCGGATGCGCGCATCAACCAACTGCTTGATATCTCTCTGCAAGCGACGGCCAAAGTCCTTGTACAGAGTGCTGCCACCGGAAAGGACAATGTTCTTGTAGAGGCCGCGACGCACGTCAATGGGCGAGGTCTGGATGACGTTGTCGACGACGGTGGGAAGGGGAGTAAGGAAGTCGGAGCTGTAGATTTCGGGGTTGAAGAAAATCTCAGGGGCGAGGAAACGCTCGTATCCGACGTCGACGGTGACCTGACGGCCGCCGGGTTGGATTACGGGGTGCTTGATGAAGCGGGTGGGGTCGCGGTCGTAACGGGAGAACTCCTTGACGATATCAGGGCACACATAGCAGTGCTGCTCCTTGATCTCCTGGGCCGTCTTGAGCGACGAGTCCGGCTCGCCTCTGTCACGCAGCAGCGACTGCACGAAGTAGGTCAGGTCGCGACCGGCAATGGGGATCGACTTGATGGAGGATCCGATGACGTAGCCCTCGGCAACGGGGATGACGTGGGTAACACCGTCACCAGAGTCAATGACCGTACCCGTCAGAGACCGATCGTGAACCTTGGACGAGGTCCACGAGGCGGCCAGAGCAAGCACAGCCTGGACGGCGATGTAAAGACCGGCGCAGTTGAAGGACTCGAAGAAGATCTCGGCCGTGTTCTCGCGGTTCTCGGGAGGGTTCAGGGGCTGTGGCAATATCAGCTCAGGATTCCTGGCCATCGAGCGATGGGTGTTCGGTTCGTACCGGTTCTGTGAGGAGGAAGAAATGGTCTTCGGGTTCCACGCGGAGGTACTTGAAGATGGAGTTGGACCAGAATCGTTCCATATGGTCCTGCAAGCTGTTAGCTCGTATCAGGCATGCTCCTCGCCAGACAAAGACTGACCCAGTTCTCTATTTGACCATGACGGATGGGATAATGAAGACCGTAGCCTGGAGAATCCGTCAGCGATTGGCTGTCCGTGCCACGACGTTCGCGTCTAACTGACCGGGTCCTCCAGAGGCAGCAATAGCCTCATCACCAATGAAGAAGTCCAGGTCCTCGGTTCCACGCTTCGAGTTCAGGTGACCGCTGGGGCCTGCGCCGCCGGTAAGGAAGGAAGGCTTGTTCGCAACAGCTGGACGGCCGGAGCCCGTTCCTCCACTGCCTCCAGCAGCGCCTTTCGTCGCGATGGCGGTGGGGAACACAAAGGACGGGGAGTCGTTGCCGGCGAAACCTGGTTCGGAAGTCAGAGCTAGTACTTTGCATACAGACGATGGAGGTGCGCAATTGGCGTACCGAGCTTCGAGAATCCCGTGCCGCTGTTGATGGCCCGTTAGCTGGCGATGGTCTCACTGACGTCTGCCTCGGGGGATGCGGGGCAGGGTGACATTAGTGGCTTACTTGTCCATGACAACGGCAGGCGTTTGGTTCGCCATCGTGGAAGTTGGTTCTAGTGCGCTCGGGGAGGCTCTAGCTTAGTGGTAGCATCAATGGGTGGGAGGATAGGCCGTCGGGTGGTTGGATGTGTCGTGATGTTGGTTACGACGTACGTCCAAGGTAGCCGGAAATGTGTGCCTTGTCACCGATGGAAGCTCCCAACCTGCGGCTGTGCATCAGAGTGGGTGGACTCTCCAGCCATGGAGAAGGTAGGTGCCCCACCAGAGAGTGAGAGGAATGCCCCACCAAGCGCCCCAGGAGGGAAGGACCGTGCTGATCGTTCTGCACTGTATGCAACACTGTAACTGCGTTAGGTAAGCAGGTGATTGTCATGCTTGACATTCGACGACACCAACTGTGCCTCTCCAGTATCCTTCTCATAAAGCTCTTGGCTACACACCGGGAGGCTGAACTGTTTGTGATTTTTTTTTACAAAGCAATCGGTAATAGGAATCCGGGACAGGCAGGTGTTTGAGTCAGATACATTGAGGCGACAACAAACTGTCTTCGCAAGTGTCATCCTCTAAACCGAAAATGTTTGGATGGCAATTATCATCTGTTCATCTGAACTGAACTGGTTTAGTCAGAAGTCTCGGCGCGCGAAAGACGTCGCTTTGCGCCTGCTGGAGCTTGAGACGTTGATTCTCCTGCCCTAAAGTGAGAATTCTCTGCAGAGAAAGGTCAAGTCATGCTTGGGCTTTTCTGAGCGTTTTGCAACTTCCCACATTGCTCGTCCCCTTCCTTATTTAGTGAGGCAACTTCCTCACCGCACTATTTTGGAAGTTCCTGTAGACTTCGATCTCCTGCAGCGTCTTAGCTGCGAACCACCGCACCCAATCTTCAGCCGCCATTTCTCCTCTTCCTCTAGGTCATATCTCCGCCACGCTCACTTTTTGGATGGTAACCGAAAGGTCCCAGAGCCATCCTCCCCTCATCATCTATTAATCTTCTACTGTCATCATCATCAACCATTTTCAAGTTCGACAGTGGGCCTTCTTTCCTCGGCAACTGACCCAACGCCGGATCATTCTTCCACTGTCCAGTCACCGCCTATCTTTTATGATCAGCCCGCACTCGGAAGCTTCACGGTCTTTACCCGCAGCATTGTCTTACCTCAAAACGAATGTCAACTACACTGCCCTAGGTACTCAAACTCACGAAAGATCCGCTTTCCCGAAGATCAAACGAATGATCACTCCTGCATCGAAAGGGGGAACCTATTGAAGCAGTCCGAAGTGGCGTCTTCACTTTAGTGGACTGCGCCTGGAATGGAACACTTGGTCGCCGGGACCAAGTACGACACAGCAATCGCAGCTGCAGGCTCTCCAGCACTCTCCCGACAAGGCCCGCATGCCAAAGGGCCTGAAAACCATGCGAAGACAATGGGGGGCGCTAACGGCACAGTCGACCGGATGTTGAAACGAATGCAAAAGGGGAGGTTCTCCGGGGCCATTTTCATACATGCGGGTGCTGGTTTTCATAGCCACCAAAATGAACGAGTTCACCTCGAGGCCTGCAGCAAGTATGTCAGTCCTACGTGCTCCGATGGGCATCTGCTAACCGAATTAGTGCTGCTTCCATGGGGATGAAGTTCCTGAAATCAGGTGCTTCTGCCACCGAAGCTGTCGAGGCCGCTTTGCGCGTCCTGGAAGACAAGGAGATAACTAATGCCGGCTACGGTTCTAACTTGTCAATGGATGGGACAGTCGAGTGCGATGCAACGATTGTCGACCATCTTGGCAGGAGTGGTGCCTGCGGAGCGGTTCCCAGTGAGTCACCCTGCCAACAACTGCAGTCAGTGGCCACGACTAACATCATGGCTAGACATCAGAAACCCTGTATGCCTCGCAAAGCTGATATTGGACAAAAGCAGCCAGCCCCTGTCCCTGCGACGCGTTCCGCCAAACATACTTGTTGGAGAGGGTGCCAAAAACTTTGCCATGGAGAACGGCATGCAGGTTGTTCCGAACGATTACCTGATCTCCAAGAACGCGCGTGACCGATTTCTGCGATGGCAGGAGGATCTGAATCGGGCGGAAGAAAGGCTGAGGCAGGCCAGAGCACGCAGATCACCCGGCGAAGCGACCGATAACTGCCAGCAATACGAGACCATGCCGATACCAGCCCGGTTGCACCAGAATCAACAAAGAGACCATGCCAATGCTATCCTTAGCGGTACGTGGAATGAAGGCCAGCCGGATTCTCCACAACGGGGTTCTCCGGCGCTCGAGCAGATGCAGGGCCATCATCAGGGAAACCCTTCGGCCGGACCAGCATATCCGCGGACGCCTCCTCAGCAAATTGAACGTTCTCCTCTGAGCTACATCGGGGCTTCCGCGCCATCCGCCAACAGATCCCGGCCTACCATACTTCAGGGGAAGGAGTCATTGACAGCGTCTTCCAGTCAGCTGGCGAACGAGGGGAATCGTGACGGTACCAGGTCCCCCCAATGGACAGATGGGGCCAAGTTCGCAAGCACGATTGCACAGCTCCAGGGCTGCAGCCCTCGTAGTCTTAAGCGACCGTTTTCTGCAACCGAGTTGGAGCAAGAGGATGCCATCACCGATACCGTGGGAGCCATCGCAATTGATGAGAAAGGAAACATTGCGGCAGGCTCGTCATCTGGTGGCATCGGAATGAAGCATCGGGGGCGCATAGGCCCTGCTGCTCTGGTGGGCATCGGCACAGCCGTAGTGCCATGCGATCCGAATGACCCGGACAAGATCAGCGTAGCAACTGTCACCAGCGGCACGGGGGAACACATGGCCACGACAATGGCGTCTCAACGATGTGCTGAACGGATCTATGGCAATACCCGCCGAGGTCCGACCGGCAGAGATATCGAGGAATGGGACGAGGACGCCATCATGGAATCCTTCATCACGAACGACTTCATGGGCCACCCCGGTGTCAAAGACTGCAACTCTGTCGGGGCGATTGGCGTGATGACGGTCAAGAAGACACGGACGGGGTACTACTTATACTTCGCCCACAATACTGACTCATTCGCGTTGGCCTCCATGGGCGGTTCTGACAAAGAGCCGGTCTGCGTTATGTCCCGCCTGGGCGAGACTGCTCAAGTCACCCGGGGGGCTCGAAGGATACGGATTGATCCAGGATCGTGACAACGGGATCTTTGCTCCCACCGGTAACTTGTCCGGTGCAGTCGAGGAAGGAAAGTCGGGCACACAAGTCTGTTGGTGCGTTGCGGTGGTTGGGTGTGGTTTTGCGTCGCAACGCAGTGCCCGATGACTGAGCCAACGAGGACAGCAAGATTCAAACTTTGAGTATTTTTATTTGGTAGTGATACCCCTCTCGTATACATGACAACCGTCCTCCTAGAGCGCCACTTCACAGGTTCATGCACAACGAACAAGACACGTACTTCAAGACGCAGTGGTCAAAGACATGATGGTGCCTGTTATTCAGCCCCACCACTGGGAGTAGTTTATCTAGATCTGAATCTGATGGTCATCCTTGGCGCGAAGAGACGTCTCTTTCCAGACGCCTGGTTGATGAAGGCTGGAACCCGGCCCAATGGCTTCCTCCTTCCAGCTGAACGCAAGCCGGAAGAGGTTAACCAATTTAGACCCCGTACTCCGATGCGGCACAGTTTCTCTGCTTTGAATTATTCGCATCCCTCTCTTTCGAGCACGAGCGAGCTATTCCCTTATACACGCAGACTTTGAAAAGTTCTGCGCCAAAGGCCTCTTATTAGGCTAAGCGGGCTGCATTTGGGCAGCTGTCTGCAGCATCTGTCGATGCCGTCATGTGTCCTGCCTGTCCTGCGCCGATGACGCCGCCCAAGCGGGCGTTGTCTGGTGAATTTCGTCAAATCTTTTTGACCTGTGTTCTCTCCTTATTGCTCTTGTGACCTGTCTTATCCGGGACGCGGTGTCCCCGCCGCGCTGCCCGTCTCCTCCCTGCTGTGGCCGTTGGCCAGGACCGTCTTCTTCTTCTTCTTCTTCTTGCGGGGGATGACGGCGGGTTTGGCGCCGTAGCTGCCGAGGGAGAGCTTGGTGCCGCAGGTAAGGCACTCTGAGCCGTCGGGAACGTCGCAGAAGATGCTGAGGCAGATGCTGCAGACGAAGCCCGTGTCGATGACGCGGCCGTGGCAGAAGCAGGCGGCGCGGAAATCGACGGTGTGGTGGGTCGGAGGGATGAGGGAGGAGCGGGCCTCGGCGTCGGCGGAATAGGCGAACATGAGGTAGCTTAGGAGGCCGCGGGGGCTGGCGGCCTGCATGAAGGTGCCGTCGGTGATGTAGCTCGCCTGCTGGAGGAATGTTGCGTCGCCCGAGAGGGCCAGAGTGTCAATGGGGATCTGGGAGTGGGCGGCGGCGAAGACGGCGTTCATGGTAGAGATGTACTGGACTGGCTCCGAGTCGGAGACGGAGAGGACGAAGATTCGGGCGCGGAGGCGGCTGAGGGCGGAGGAAGTGGAACGGGCTACGTCGGGGGCCTTGTTCGTCTCGTTGAGGGAGAGGGATGTCTTGTTGATGTGGGCGAGGGCGAGGGTGAGGGCGCCCGACAGCTGGGTGGTTGTGCATGCCAGGTCGGCCTCGGTTGTGGCGTCGACGAGCTTCCGCATAGAGCTCATGACGGCAGCCTCGATCTGGGCGAACTGAGGGAACTTGTTGGCGGACGAATGGTTTGGGGTGGGGGTGAAGAAGTCGGCGTCGGTCATGGCCACGTCCTCACCGCGGGGCGCGCCATTGGCGTCGACGGCCTCGGGCTTCGAAGGATAGAGCCATACGGCGCGATTGCTGTGGGAGGCGAATATAGCAACCTGGTTCGCGTTGCTGAAGGCGAGGTGGGCGTTGACGAAGACGAGGATGTTGGCGATGGCCTTGGAGAGGGGAAGGACGTCGTTCAGGGCGGCCCAGGCACGTGGGTTCGTGTCGATGACGATGGAGAGGAGGGAGGGCGTGGCCTCGTGCGAGGAGACCTCGTAGTGGTCCGACGCGTCGACGGCGTTCATGGTGGAGGAGGCGGCAGCGGCGGCGGAGGAGGAGGAGGAGACGGAGCAGAATTAGAATTATGCAGGGAGGCGGCGATGGCCTCCGAGGACGGGCGCCAGGTCGCAGCGAGGGTATCACGGGCGTCGCATCTGCGGTCCAGCGGGTAGCGGTTGCGTTGAATTATGCCGGGGCCTCGTTCGACTGGACCCCCTTCCAATCCTACGTCCTCGAGACCAACGAGTGGATTGGAGCTCTTGGCGCGGTCTCATCCAAGAGAAAAAGAGCCAAGGGAGCAGGGTAAAAATAAAAGGGTTTGTGGAAGGTAGGGATTCGATTCGTGCAAGGTGAGGTGTGATGTGATGCAACAGGCAAGCTTCAAGTCCAGAAATAATCCGTAACCACACTATGGAGCCGGAGAGCTGGTCCGTGCTCCAGACACGGGACGCGACGAAGAGGCCGATCGATAGCTTATGATACCTACGAATAGCCAGTGTTTTTTCCAGGCTGGGGTGTACTAGAAAATAAAATAAAAATAATACAGGGGGTGGATGATGCCGAGGGGTGAGTTGATTGGTATTCGTAAACTATCCGTACATCAGGTACGGATACATCGTACTCATCTCGGCACTGAGGAAAGAGAGGGTCTCGTTCGATGAGGTAAGGCAGGTACGTACCTCTCTCTACCCGGTCAGTTTGCATTAGGTAAGCTGGGGTGAGATGGGATGGTGCGGTGCAAGCAAGACAGGCACGGCTACTGTTGCGTGCATTGGGGATGTGCCTACCTAGGTACCCAGGGAATAAACTCGAAAGTCTCGATTCATTGAGTTTATGCGCAACGGGCGGCGTAACTGTTGGGTTCCAATGGTTGAGCGAGAGTCGGGGTCCGGTTTGCATTGTCTTTGGAGGTGCATTCCAATTGATGGATGAGAGGATAGGAGGGGTTACCCAGTGCCAGTGGTACGGGGACGAGGTGTGATGCAACGGCCAGTGACCAGTGTGCAGTGCAGTGTGTCAACGTGTGCCTTGGTGGTAGGCTTGCTGCAAATGGGACCAACTAGGGGCACCCCGTGGCATCTAAAAAAAAAAAAGAGAGAGAGAGAATGCTGCAAAGACGGGTTGAACAGGCGCTAAATGGGAAGGGGAAAAAAGGTAGTCTGGGCCGGTCTTGGCCTGGACTGCACTATCTGATCTCACCATCCATACAACAAACAATAGGTACTTGGGTAATTACCTAGGTAGGTACTTGGCTACTGAGAATCTCTGTCTGCCTTCCATGTACGGAGTACTGCAGCTCTGTACCTACCTACCTACGTGCCTGCTCTATCTGCCCCAGGCTGAGTACAGACTAAGGTAGGTGGTACCTTACTTACCTAACTCTGGTCTGGTAGGTAGGTAGGTAGTGAACGAGGGATGCGTGCTACCTACATATCTGCACAGCCATGTACAGTGTACATACATACGTGTACCTACCTACTTTATGCAGTTGTATGTTGTGTGTGTATGTGTGTGTGCTTGGTGAAACCTCTCGAGGGAGTGTCTGCTGCCATTTCTTATCTCATCGATTGAGCCTACCGGAACCTCCTCTACGCTTCTTTCTGTTCTGTCATCGCCGGAACCTGTGACCAACACATCCCATCACACAGTCCATCGATGCCGCCGCCTCCGCCGCCGCCCTAAACGACCAGAAACGAGGTACCTACCTACCTACCTACTTATATATCACCGGGCCGCCCCATCTTGTTCTAGGCTCTTCTTTTCTTCTTCTTCTCATCCCGTTCCAGGCCTGTTCTGTCCTCACTCACTCGCTCACCCACCCACCTGCCACGGTACACCCTAGGTAGTATACATACATACATTATCATCACCCCCACGTCCTGTACCGACTGCCGCGGTACCAACAACCATGGCCGCCGTCACCCATGCGACCGCTCCCAAGCCGGCGCCCTCACGAGAGGACGAGACTCTTCTCGTGCTTGCGCGATTAATGGAAGGCGGACAGGAGGACGATGAGACCATCCGCGACCTCGACCAGCTCACCAAGCTGCTCAATGAGGACATCCAGCTCATCCAGGCCAAAACGGGCGCCCCCACCATATGCAACCTCATCGACAGCGACTGTGTCGACACCATTCTGACATACCTCGACATGAGACAGCCCGAGATCGTCCGCGCGCACGCAGTCATCGCCACGTCCGCCTACCTCAAGGCCGCCGGTGACGACGGCGCCAAGAAGCTTTCCGGCTTCTTCTTCGACAAGATCAAGCGGGGCACTTATGACGACTACATTGTCGCCTTTTGCGTCGCCGCCTCAACCTTCCCCGTCGTGCCAGACCTCACGGCCGACCTTTTTTTGAGTGAGGGCTTCTTAAGCTCCCTCGGGCCCTTGATGAGAAGGAAGTGGAAGAGCCGCAAGGTTGAGACGGCCTGCTTGGAGATGCTCAACGCCGCCTGCATGAACTCGCAGTGCCGCGACGCCGTAAACAAGTACTGCACCGAATGGCTGGAGGAGGTTGTCGACCAGGACCCCAACGAGATCGCCAAGGAGATGCTACAGGACCCAGAGTACTCGGCCAAGGAGGGCTCCGTCTCCATGCGCAAACACTCGGAGCAAGTCCAGAATTTGGCTGCCGTCATCTTAGCGAAACTGAGGGTATGGTATTCAGACCTCCCAACAGCCGGACCCGGACCCCTCCAATCATAGATCTGACTGACTTCAGAACGAAGGCGGTGCCATCCGCGCCGGCGAACAATGAGGACGGGCAAGAGAGGATAACACCCGCCATCACCACCATCGAAGAGCTGTCGTCGAGGTTCACCTCGATGCTCCTGAGCGAAGACGACCATGGCCATCAACATTCCATCGAAGGGCTGGCGTACGCATCAATCCAGCCCGCCATCAAGGAGAAGTTGGCGGGGAACCCGGATTTCCTGAAGAAGCTGGTCAAGACGTTGGCCGACGCTCCCCCGAAGTCGCCCGTGACTTACGGAGCGCTCAGTATCCTGGTGAACCTGACCAGGTACCAGCCCAATTTGACCGAGGAGGAAAAGAAGATGAACCAGCTCAAGGCGTACGCCGCCGCTGCCGGCAAGTCCGCCGGGCCGGAGCCCCTTAACGACAACGACCATGTCACGGAACGGTGCAGGCGCGTCTTCGAGGCGGGCGTGACGCCGGTGCTGGTGACCCACAGCAAGAACGGCTCACCGGCCTCGCTCTCACTCACTGTCGCCATCATTTACTCTCTTTCAGTCACGACCTCCCTGCGCGGAAAGCTTGCCCAGCAGGGCGCCGTCAAGCTGCTCCTCGCCGCGTGGGCGACTCTGCCCGAATCGGAAGCTGCAGGCCGCCGCACGGCTGCACAAGCTCTGGCGCGCATCCTCATCAGTACCAACCCGGCCCTCGTGTTCGGCGGGAGCCGCTCCAACACGCAGAGCTCCGTGATCCGCCCTCTCATCTCCATCATCCCCCCAGACCCGGCTGCCGAGACCCGTGATCTCCTCCCCACTTTCGAGGCGCTCATGGCGCTCACCAACCTCGCATCCACCGAGGATTTAGACACCAGGCGAGCCATCGTTCGAGAGGCATGGCCGCAGATCGAGGATCAACTGCTCTGCTCCAACGCTCGGGTGTCCAAGGCCGCGGTCGAGCTCGTCTGCAACCTGGTACAGGCGGTGGAGGGCATGGCGCTCTACGCCGATGACAGTCCCCAAGCCAAGGGCCGTTTGCACATCCTCCTCGCTCTGGCGGACGCCGAGGACGAAGGAACGCGCAGTGCTGCAGGCGGTGCGCTGGCAGCCCTCACAGGCCACGAGAACGTCGTGCAGGCCGTGGTGGAACGCGAGCGTGGCGTCAAGGTCATCCTCGACATGTGCTGCGACGACAGCGAGGATCTGCGGCACCGCGCGGGCTTCATCATCTACAACATGGTGGCCGCCGAGGGCGCGCCGGGCGCCAACGCGCGCAAGAAGATCATCGAGGAGAACGGTCTGGAGGCGCTCAAGGAGGCGGCCAAGAAGAGCCGGCGAGCCGAGGTCGTCGAGGTCCTGGTGCAGGCTCTGAAGGTCCTCCTCGAGGACAACCGGGCGTTGGAGGGTTAAAAAGACTGGGGCCCGGGTCCCCTTCTTCTTTCTGTATAGATGTATCATCTCTTAGATCGAGTAGACAAACATTAAATGGCAGAGAGCTCGCAAAGGGCGGGGAAAAGAAGAGAACAAGACTGGAAAACGGTGTCTTCTTGCACCGGATTTTATTTCTTTACGCTTTGTTTCCTTGGGTGGTTGCTGCCTTTTGGATTATTACAGACCAATCAAAACGCTGGTATCACGATGCTTTTTTATCTATCCTAATCCCCGTTGTTGCCTCTCGCCTTGTTCAAACAAGCCATCCCTACGCAGTCAGTCCTCAAGCAGTCTTCTCCACCCTGTTCAACACGGCGACGCCTTCGACGTGCCCCGTCTGGGGGAAGAAGTCGAAGCCGACGAGGCTTTCGATCTCGTACCTCGACCCGTCGCCGCCGCCGTCGCCGCGGACCAGCACGCCGACATCGCGGGCCTGGGTGTGGACGTTGCAGCTCACGTAGACGACGCGGCGGGGGCCGAAGCGCAGCAGCTGGCCGAGGAAGTCGGCGTCGCAGCCCTTGCGGGGCGGGTCGATGACGACGACGGTCTCGTCGGCCGGGTAGGCGACGTGGGCGAAGAGCTGCGGGGCGTCGGCGGCGAGGAAGTTGCACTGCGACTCGGGCAGGCCGTTGAGGCGGGCGTTCTTGCGCGCGCACTCGATCGAGTCCCGGGCGATGTCGATGCCCGTGCTGCCGCGGAAGAGGGAGGCGAGGGTGATGGTGAAGAGGCCCGAGCCCGAGTAGGCGTCGATGAGGTACTTGATGCGGTCGCGGTGGGGGCCGGCGGGCGGCATGACGCGGTCGCGGATGTAGCCGGTGAAGGACGGCAGGATGGCGTTGTTGTTCTGGAAGAAGGAGTTTGCGGGGTTGGTGAAGACGTAGGGGCCGATGTACTCGGTCGTCATGGCGCTCGCCTCCGAGAGGCACGTCTTGACGTCGGTGTGCGTGTCGGTGTCGACGCGGATCGCGTCCGAGGGGGTCTCGGCGGGGGGTTGTTCCTGGTCCTGGTCCTGGTCCTGGTCCCGGGCCTGGTCCTGCCCCACCGCGTCCGCTTCTGCGGCCCCGACGACCTTCTTCTTCGGGTACCGCCTCGTGCTCTCGCGGAGGAGGATGGTGGCGCCCTTCGTGTAGTTGCCGAACTCGCGGGCGATGCGGGAGCGCTCGCGCTTCATGCCGAGGCGGACGGCGTCGGTGCCGATGGGGCAGTCCTCGATGTCGAGCACGGCGCGGCGGCCCTTGAGGTTGAAGCCGATCTCGGGGACGCGGTCGAGGGCCTGGCGCGGCCTGTTCTTCTTGTGGTGGCCGGGGGGCCCGTCAAAGTGCGGCGTGAGCTTGGTGCGGTAGCCGTACTGCAGCGGGCTGCCGATGGTCTCGGCGACCTCGGGCACGAGGGCCGGGTCGAGGTTGGAGAAGTTGCGGTAGGCCTTCTCGACGATGGTGCGCTTGTGCGCGAGCTGGTCGTCGTAGCTGAGCATCTGGAACTGGCAGCCGGAGCACTTGGTGAAGTACTTGCAGTTGACGCGGGTGTCGTCGCGCAGCGGGCCCGGGGCGGTGACGGAGAGGAAGTCGGCCATGGAGTACGACTCGGCGGGGAAGTGGCGGACCACCTTGACCCGGGCCACGTCGCCGGGGGCGACGAAGGGGACGACGTATATATGCGTGGGCGGCGAGCCGGCGTGCACGGCGAGGCCGTCGCCCGTGGAGGAGAGGGCGAGGACCTCGACCTCGACCTCGGTGAAGGGGGCCGGGAGGGGCTGTGAGGGGGCGGCGGCGGCGGGCTCGGCCGCAGTCTCGGCGTCGGTTTCCGCCGGCTCGGGGAGTGACGCCTTGCGGGACTCGATGAGTGCCTGCACATCCGCCGCCAGGACCTCCTCCGAGGACCCCTCGGTGATGTTCCTCTCGCGCTTCGACTTGCGCTGCTTGTCCTTGTCCTTGCCCCGGCCGCCGTGGCCCTGGAACCCGCGCTTGTTGCTGTTGGGCCTGTTGCCATTGTTCTGCCATGGCTTCTGTCCCGACCCCTGACCCTGCTGAGATGCTGCCGCCGGTGCTTCTGGCTTTGGAGGAGCCTCCTGGGCCGGTTTCGACGCGGCCTGCGGCTGGGGCGTGTCCGTATTTGACGACATATTGAGTTTACGTATGAGTGGCCTGCGAGGCGCGGCCGAGGTGTAAGCGCGGCCGGGTCCGGTGAGTGTGAGAGCCGCCGGACGGAGTGAAGATGAAGTGAGTCTCGGGAGAAGCCGCAGCGACAGACTCATCGAGTACCCGGGCGGAGGGAGGGGTGTGTCACGGTTGGTGAAGCACCAATTATCGGCTACCTGCGCGGACCCGAAAGATGCAGCACCGGTTCGAACGTAGTGCAATGGCTTCGGGGGGGGGGGGGGGGGAGTAGGTAATCACCGCCCAACAGTGAGAACCGGAGCTTGTGACCTTTTTTTTTTTTGCGACTTGTGAGGAAAAAAAGTCGCCGGCAGCAGCTCCTGGAGGTTTGCTGAGAATTACCCAATTTGCCGGCCGCTGATTGGTGTCCCTGGCACGCTGGCTGGGCGCGCGGTGTGGGGCCGCGAATCCAGCATGACGGCCATCATGCGCACCTCCACCCCCGGCACGCCCCAGTTTAAAGTGGCTTATCAGTACCTACGCTACCTAAACCTAGGTATCAGTGCCTGGGGAACACTAGGTAACACTCTGTGAGTTGTTCATAGCGACTCATTCTGTCGCAATCCGGGGGGGGGGGGGGGGTCCATTAGAAATACATACATACCTAGCAGGTCATGACACCCCTACCGAACACGGAACAGCTTGGTTTCTAATGCCTCCCCGCCCCTAGCCAGCTTTATCTCACCTTCTTCCGTTGGGTTGTTTCGCAGTTGTTGCGTGGCAGGCAGAGAAATAAGACCGTTCTCTCCAGAACAAGAGAAAATCTGTCGAGTGCCGACCTCCAGCGTTGCACAAGCCTCTGTCTCTTCTCTTCCTGTACCTGGGTGTTATCTCTCTTATCAGAGTTTCGGCCGTTGAGTCTCGGAGGATCCGTCCGGTGTCGGGAGCTCAGGACAGCCGCCGCCCTTCCGCCTTCGGGCTACTCGAGATGAGTGAGTTCATCCCATCATCCACTGAGATACCGGTCCAAACTGACCGTTTCAAGAACCATCCACTCGCTCAATATGGCCCTGCTGCGCCTCTCTGCTCTTCCTGGCCGAGCTCCGCTCAACCTCGGCCGCGACGGTGCCGCAATTCGTCTTCAACCCTCACAGTGGCGGCTTGGGCGCCGTCGCGAGTGAGGCCGTCGAGTGCAGCAGGATAGGCCGCGACCTGATCGCTCAAGGCGTACGTCTTTTCTTTCGTACACCAGTCAGCCCCGGGTTGGTCGTGGACTCATTCTGGGCTTCGCCGCACGACGTCTTACACGTGTGAACTAACCTCTCCCTTCGCGCAGGGAAACGCCGTTGACGCGCTCGTCGGCACGACCTTTTGCGTCGGCACCGTGGGCATGTACCACTCGGGCATCGGCGGCGGCGGGTTTGCCGTGATCAGAGACGCCGACGGCAACTACGAGTCCGTCGACTTCAGGGAGTCGGCGCCGGCCGCCGCGTTCCAGGACATGTACAAGGGTAACGTCGAGGGGAGCGTGCGCGGGGGCCTGGCCGTGGGCGTGCCGGGCGAGGTTCGTGGGTTGGAATACATGCACAACAAGTACGGGGTGAGTAAGACCCGGGTTGGCGTCGAAGCTAGGCTGACCCAGACACTGACTTTTCTCTTGCCCAGGCCCTGCCGTGGAGGACTGTCGTCACGCCGGCTGCGCAGCTGGCGACCGCGGGCTTCCGAGTCTCTGCGGACTTGGTGCGATACATGGCTTCCGCCATCGAGGGCCAAGATAACTTCCTCGTGGAAGACCCAGTGTGGGCCGAGGAGTTTGCCCCGAACGGTCCGTCTTGAGCCTGTCCAGTCAGACATGCAGCCCGACTGACAACCTCCAGGAACGCTTCTCCAGCTCGGCGACACCATCTACCGCAAACGCTACGGCGCGTAAGCCACCCAACCCCCTTTCCCCCAGACAGACACCACGACTAACAACACCCCAAGCACCCTCGCCAAGATCGCGGAACAAGGCGCGGACGTATTCTACTCCGGCCCCATCGCCGAGTCCATGGTCGCCACCGCCCGCGCCACGAACGGCACGCTGACCCTCGACGACCTCGCCTCCTACAAGGTCGTCACGCGGCCGTCGCTGTCCACCTCGTACCGCGGCCACCGCCTCGTCTCCATCGGCGCCCCCGCCAGCGGCGCCGTGTGCCTCAACACCCTCAAGATCATGGAGCAGTTCGACCCCGCCGAGAGCGCCGACGTCAAGCTCGGCGTCCACCGCTTCGACGAGGCCCTGCGCTTCGCCTACGGCGCGAGGTCCCTCCTCGGCGACCCGGACTTCGTCGACGGCATCGGCCCCTTCGAGGACGCCCTCCTCGACGAGGACACCGCCGGCGACATCCGGCGCAGGATCCTCGACAACCAGACGCACCCGGTCGAGTGGTACAGCCCGCACGGGACCTACGCCAGCGAGGGCTTCGGGACGTCGCACATCGTCACGGCCGATAAGTCGGGCATGGCGACCTCCCTGACCACGACCGTGAACCTTCTCTTCGGCGCCCAGATCATGGACCCGCTGTCCGGCGTGATCCTGTTCGTCTACCCCCTTCCCCCCCCCCCCCCCCCCTTATACTGACCCCCCACTGACCAAAAACCGCCAGCAACAACGAGATGAACGACTTCTCCATCCCCGGCGTCCGCAACGCCTTCGGCTTCGAGCCGTCCCCCGCCAACTTCATCCGCGCCAACAAGCGGCCCCTCTCCTCCATCACCCCCGTCATCGTCGAGCACCCCGACGGCACCCTCTACGCCACCGTCGGCGCCGCCGGCGGCTCGCGCATCCTCAGCTCCACCGCCCAGGTCGCCTGGCACGTCCTCGAGCACGGCCGCACCATGAGGGAGGCCCTCCGCGAGCCGCGCCTGCACGACCAGCTCATGCCCAACGTCGTCACCTTCGAGTACCCCTTCGACAACGACACCGTCGCCAGCATGCTGGACAAGGGCCACCGCGTCAAGTGGGTCCCCGAGGGCAGCAGCGCCGTGCAGGGCATCATCTTTGACGGAGGCGTCTTCGAGGCGGCGAGCGAGCCGCGTCAGAAGAACAGTGGCGCGTTTACCGTCTAGATTCTGACTTTTCTGTTTTGTTTTTGGTTTGTAGAGTCGCTTCACATGGAAATAGAGACAGGCAGAATTTAGAGGTCATGGCGCATGGCCCCATGTTTATTTGAGGTTATCTGAAGGAAAAGGGTATCCTCGAGTCTATCAAGTACATATATAGAAATACAACAAGCAAGAGCAGCAATCGCACCTAGGCCGTCAGGGCCACCAGCTTCTCCATCTGGGCGATCCACTTCTGGTCGAACTCGCTCTCAGTGAACCGCTTGGCTGACCGGCGTGCCCGCAGACGGATGGGGAGCGTGTCCTTGATGGAAAGCGCCTTCTCGTAGCCCTCGGCAAACTCCTCGACGTTCGTGGCGTGGAAACCTGCGCTCATGTTACTATAACGGCCACAAAGAGAGGCTCATCGTTTACTTACCCGTCGGCTCGCCGTCGATCTTGATGACGATATCCAGCTTGGGTCCACCGCTGTCGTGAACCACCGAGATCAGGCCGGCGGCCTGGTACTCGACGACGCCGATGCCAAAGTGCTCGTTCCACATGCCGTTGACGCCCACAGAGGCTCTCTGCAGCCAGTCCAGGATCTCGGGCCACGAAGCGTCCAGGTGGAACTCGACTCTATCCTTAATGCCGAGCTCGTTCACAAGAAGGCGCAGCGTATACACCCGCTTGGAGTCGTGGTCGTCTCTAACACTACCGATGAGGACCAGTTTCGCATCCTTGGCGGCTTCGGACTCGGTCTTGAGGAAATCGGCAAACGACTGGATGATGAGGGTGTGGTTCTTCTCGGGGCGAAACTGGGCAATGTAGACCAGGGCCTTCTCACGCTTCTTCTCGCTGGCTTCCGAGACCTCCACAGCCGCCTCGAGCTCTTCAACGGCGCAAGGCGGGTAGTTGACGGCGATGGGGTAGTTCCTGGCCTTGCCCTGGCGGTACGGGCCCCAGAGTCTCTGGACGTGGTCTTGGGTCCAGGTCGAGTTCGTCATGACCACATCAACAGTAGATCCCATCCGAGAATACAAGGCCGCAAACAGTCTCCAGTAAAACTTCTTGGCCTTGCCTCGGAAGCCAACTCCCTTGCCAGCATTGACACCTTGTGTTCCCGTCTTAGACTCGGGGTCAAGCGATTGCAGCATGTCGGTCGAGATCGTAGGGTAGTGCACATAGGCGCAGGTAGGGACTCGACGGAAGAGCAGCTTGGACAGGCCCAAGGAGAAGGCGTACCCCATCGTATCGATAAAGATGTCCGGGACAAGGAGCTGGAAGGCATCCCAAGCCAGAACCACAGATCCAAGCGATTGCCCGAGAAGTGTGAAGTGAGGCCATGTCGAGGCCAGGACGAGGTGTCGCGTGCTGAGGTAGAGGAAATTGACAGAAGGGGGGTGCAGGTCGATGTTGAATCGGGTCTGAGACATCGTGTTAGCATGCGCAAAAGAGGGGCTGCAAGTGTGTCAGGGAGGCAAACCTTGACGCGCGCAAGCATTGCCTGCTTGTTGACTTCATGATCGCCAGTGTAGACAACGCAGAGTGCCTTCGGGTAGCGTTCCTGAGTGGTCTTGATCGCAGCCCAAAGGACTCGCTCGCCGCCTCCACCCGCATTGCTTTGTGCTGTTAGTGACTCCCCTCTCAATTGTAATCCACGGTCAACGTACCAGAAGGGGTGGAAGAAGCCGACGACTCCGGTCCAGTTTGCGTCACTCTTTTCGGCACTTCCGGAAGCTTGTGCCTGCACATTGTCCTTGCTACCGCTTGCAGCCTTCCTAGAGGTTCGTGCGAAGGACTCCTGCTCCGCGTTCATGAGCTCCAAGAGCTGTGCTCTCCTTCCCTCGGTCTTCTTCCGCAGGTACAGCCCCAGCAGAGACCCGAGGCCTCTCATGATGTAAGGGAACATGACAAAGGTGGCTAACGGGGAAATTGCAATGATCGGTACGACGACGTAGGCGAGGGTCCAGGGGTCGAGGCCGAAGGAAAAGGGCTTTTGCCCAGACGGCGCTGAGCAGGTTTCGGGCATCGGAGGCCGAAGAAGTAAGGCGTGGGGTTGATGGGTGTGGATTTTTTTTGTTTTCTTTCGTTCGTGACGGCGGCGGTGCTCAGGAGGAGGAGGAAGAGCGATCGGGGCCGAAGAGGGCGGCGGTCTGGTCCAACTTCTGCATCGCCCGTTGACGTCGTCGTGGGATAAGGTGTAGAATGGACGGAAAACAGGACAGGTTGTAATACGGGAAGCTATAAAATGGGGGGTGGGAAGCTTCAGCGCACGTACCTAGGCAGTGGACGCATGGTTGCGGCACTGATCAGTGGAACCCCGCAAGGGTCCAGGTCTTTTCCAGCCCGGCAAGCTGAGCCAACCTGCGCTGGGCTCTCAACGGTGACGCACTGGCGGGAGCGGTGGGGTTGCACTGCCTACCAGGTAGGTAGGTAGGTACCGATAACGAGGCTCTTACTGCGTAGGTACCTATCTGATGCATGGCCCTCTCACACCTTTTCTCACCGCCCGCCCGGCCCCAAGACGGCAGATCCGTTCTAGCAGTCGTTGGACAGACCCACTATTGCAGCTTCCCATTGGCCACTGAGAATCAATCGTGAATTCATCTCACTCTCTCTTAGATGTCCAAATGCGGAATTCATCACAGTTATCAACATTTCCGATCGAGTCGTCAGAATTGCCATTCCCTTGGTTACTCTCGCATACATCGACATATCGAGTGACTCGCTCGAAACCTGAAAGCCCTCTGATGAGCGCGTGACCTACTCATCATGGCTTCCCTCAGAGCGGCGCGTTGCGCTTTCGCGCCCGGCTTGCGCCAACCGCTGGGCTTCTCACCAGCAAAGTCGCTTTCACATTCTGCCTCGCTTCGTCCGAACATGAGGCCGACGAGACTGAACCCTTTACAGAGAGCGGCAGGTGCCAGGAATCTATCCATGGGCGCCTATGTCGAAAGCAGTGTCCAAGCTACCGGGGAGGCTCTCGTCTGGTTGAACTCCTTCAGCTCTGCAGGACACTGGGGTACCACGATCCTCTTGGCAGCGTTCGCCGTCGCCGTCTTCAGAACGCCACTCCAAATGGTCACCAAGCATGTTGTCAACAAACAGGCAGAGGCCATGCCTTTGCTTAATGCCTGGAGGTTCCAACTCCGTTCCGATCGCCTCTCGGAAGCTCTGCAACTAGCCCGGACCCGGAAAAGGCTCTTCAAGGAGCGGGGATGCCAAAACTGGAAGGCCTGGGCCCCCGCACTCGGCATACCCATCTGGTTTCTCATGTCTGAAACCCTGAGGCGGCTCTGTGGTGCCCGTGGGGGCTGGCTGTCCTTGTTATCGGGCAACTACAAGGACGGCGCCCAGCCAGCTGCTGATGCGGCGGCATCTCTCTCAGAGCAGGCGTCTATGCCCCTTTCATCGTCAGTTCAAGCTGTTTCGGACAGCGTGCAGTCTCTCAGCTCGACCGTAGAAGCTGGTATGGCCAACGGCGGCATGTTGTGGTTCACCGATCTCACGGTAGCCGATCCCACAATGGCCCTGCCTGGGATACTAATGTTGACGATGGGTTACTCAATGTTCCCGAGGCAAGAGGAGATGAGAAGGCTTGTGTTCGACCTTAGAAATCCCCAAGTGTACATGACTCCCGGCCTGAAGTGGAGGGTTCGTCTTCAGAGGGGACTGCTCGTCTCGGCGGTCCTTGTGCCCGCGCTCTGCAGCAACTTGCCAGCAGGCCTGTTTCTTTACTGGATCGCGTCCATGATTTTCAGCCAGGTCTCTGGCAAGGTGGTAGACGTGGTGTTTCCCAAGCCTCGTCCCGTTCAGCCTTGCCGGCGCAGGGAGCCCATCATCTTGCCGTTATCATAGATCAGTGACGACGATGCACGACAAAGAAAACTGATTTCGGAATTATGTCCTCGGCTACAGAGAAGCCCCGATGTACAATAACAGCGACACGCCACCGAAACGCCAATGTAGCAATAGCAATCGAACAAATAAAGACAAAAAAATGCCAACCCAGTACCATGCTAGTCCAAGACAATCGCAAGGATGACAATGGTGAGAATGACGGCGAGGATCAACATCAGACAGCACCCCTTGTTTCGGGCTGCCTTTTGATGCCTTGCTGCCTGTCGGAGCTCGACCTGGGCGCCGCGGGTATCGTCGCGCACGTCTTCTACGTTGTCCGCGATCGATGTAAGCTGCTCCCCTTGCTCCGTCACAATCTGTGCCACCTGTCTGAACAATACGTTCAGGTCACCAACACCCTGCTCGATATTCCGGATCTCCTCCTCGCGCTCGATGATGAGCGCCTCCTGGAAGTCCACCTCATCCTGCGACGCAAGGCGGCTGATCTCCTGCTGCTGCTGTAACTCGAGGCGTTCCTCAGAGCCAGGCGCGGCGCCTGCCCCCTCGCCTTCGGTCGCTGCGCGCGCGGCTGTGACGGACGCCCGCTGTTTCTCGAGGGCCTTTCTCTGGATATCTTGGAATTCTTGGAGGACGTTCTGGAAGTCTGTCGATATTCTGGACTGCTCGTACTTTTGTTGTTTCTGGGCGTCGCGTTAGCAGAGGTTATGCGCCGAGGCTTTTGGCTGGCACGAACCGTCAGATCGTCCCAGGTCTGAAGCTTCTTGACTCCATCTCCAATCTCCTTGCACAGGTCCCGAGTCTTCTCGAGGTGGTCGTGGACTCGTTCCCTAACGCGAGGGGTGTCGCGCTTCGTTCCGAGAATGTTGACATCGGTGGTGAGCTGCTGGATGTTGCGCCGCAAGTTGAAGATCTTGTTGGTCAACTGGGACTGGAGTTGCTTGAATTCGGGATCATCGGAATAGTTGCCCTGGCGGCCCGATCGGCCAGCTTCGAGCGATGAAAGCTGGTCGTAGGACATCGCGGCGATGGTGAATACAAGAAACCGCAAGCAAGCAAACGGTATTCAATAAATGGCGTCGTTTCGATTCGTGAGGTGACTTGGGTCAGTCAGCGTTGAGAAGTTGGAGGCGGGTGGGTAGGTAAATTCGTCATGACGCCAGGAACCGACCGGCATGGCATGTCGTCGTAGGCTGTGGCTGGAACACTACGCAACGTGCCTTCCCCCACCCAATCAGCTTGCATTCGCAATTGTGGTGCCTGAATCCTATCTTATCTCCACGTGATCAATGTGGCTCATCCCTTGCTCCTGGCGGGTCTGAAGAACGTCGGTGCTCAGGCGAGCTGGATCTGGAGCTGCAGTTGTTGTTGCACTGGAGATTTTTACATTATTTACTTCCAGACAGACCCAGGTCACGGCACAGTCCAAGTGCAGCCTCGCCAACCTCGTCCTAACACATACAGTCTCGATGACCATGCAACTTCAGCATGGCACCGGCAACAGTCAGAAGGGCTCCTTATAAGGACTTTCTGCAGCCTGCGCTTCAGAGGCGATTTTCTTCCACCGCGACCATTCTCCTTGGCCTATCTTACGTCCAAGCCATCTTGCTCTCTGGCTGGAGCTCTTGTGAGTAGTCGCCCAGACGATGCAAGCTCGCAAAGCTTCCTAGCTGACAAATTCCCTTCAGATTTCTGGTCTTGGTTCCCCATTGGCCCCGCTGGCTTCCGAACGATATTCCTCTTCACCTGCGGCCTGTCGATCCTGGTCCTGCGTATTGCCCAGTACCACGTCGGCGCCCGCACTTCCAACTCAACCTTCCACGCGTTCACACAGTTCTTCTTCAGCATCCAGACCCTCGAGGCGTTCCTCCTCTACAGCTTCTCGAGCGCGCTTTTTAGCCATGTCTACCTGTGGGCCCTACCGGAGAGCGCCAACTTGGGATGGGTCACGTACTATAGCGGGGGCGAACGCGCCAGGGTGAACGAGAGAATGCTGTGCTTCTACTGCTACATGAGTATCAGCGCTGTTGTCCAGGCCATCTTCCACTTCTACCACGACACGGACAAGCTCATCATCGACGTGTCGAGGTCCGAGGGAGCTGACGCCAGGGCGTCCGGGGATGCTTCGCTTAGCAAGGTCTTGGGCGAGATGCCTGCGATCCTTATCCAGTCGAGTGTTCGATGCCTCAGCGTCGCCCCGCTTTCCGCCGTGGTTCACATGCTGTTTTTGCGGTCCTTCGTCTGGGGATGGGCATTGTTTTTCCTGCGACCGTTCTACAACATCCCCAAAACCAACATGCTGCCACCTACTCAGCCCTGGGACATGCCTCTGTTTTTCCGTTGCGCCGTGGCTGGCTTCCTCCTCAACGTCGTGTGGAAGACGGCGAACCACGCATTTTCGACATTCATGGTCAAGCCCCCGCTCAAGAATGGCAAGCCTCTCACCAGCGAATCCAAGGATCCGAACGGCAGTCTTCTCAACGGACTCAAGAGCAAGAAAGACCAGATTCGGGTGAGTGTGTCTGGGCGGATGAGGTTCTTTTGTGATGCTCTAGCTAACAAACGCAGTGCTTTGCCCTCTGGGAACTGGCGTACATCGCACGCAACGACGAAGGCAGGCGCAAGGCCATCTTCCAGGATATCGATCGTAAAGACGGTTCCACGTGGTCCCAGATCTATGTCCACTGCCTCAATGTCATTAAGAGCGTCGAGAACAGAATTGATGACTACGGGAAACCTGCGGCTGTGCCGGCTGTTCCTGTTCAGTCGGAAGAAGTGCGGGCTCGCTCCTCGGCTCCTCTGAAAGAGGACCCGATTTTCCAGAGCAAGCCCGCCAACAGGACGGTGCGCGGCGAGATGGAAAAGGCTCTGAGCCAAGTTGGACGGCATTCCGGCGCGTCGCCGGTGTCGCAGCTCAGCCCGATGGCAAAGAAGACTCTCCGGGGCGCCCGTGACAAGGTTTTGAGCAAGGAGCAGCAGGAGGCATTGTCGTCGCCTCAACTCAAGAGCCAGCTCCAGACATGGGCTCTGAAGGTCATCAGCAACGAGTACGTCGGCTGGGTTTTCCGCCAAGAGTTCCGGAACCGGCTCACCGCCGTCGTGCTCGGAACACCATACTCGGAACTGAGTCAATACGTCAATGCGGCGGATGTGCTTAGCCTGTTGGCTGTACACAGCCTTACGGAGGATACATTCGGCAAGGTTCACAAGGACATTCCCACCATCATTAGGACTTTCACCACGGTCATCAGCAAGATTGAGGCGTTCAAGTCCAACTTCCCAGTCCACTGGACCGATATCGAGCAGAACAGAGCCGCGCCAGAGGTGGATGCTCTGATTGCAGCGTTGAAGACGGGCCTGGCCCAGGTGATTGCCGAGTTTGAACCTTACAGCAGCGACTTGAGGTTGACTCGCACGGACATGAGACTGGCGAAGGAGGCCGCGGCCCAACAAGCCCCCTCGAGAGAGGACAAGCCTCGACTTCCCGAGATGCAGCAGACACGCTAGGAGCGGTTTGCGTCGTATGTAGTAGAACAATATTACGAGGGCGGATTGTGAGGGCGTTGGGCGGGCAAAACGGCACATGCATAACGGCATCACGACGTGTACCATACTAGTATAACAACAAATGTCAGTCAAACACAGTCCAGACTGCATCTGAAATCTGTGACCGCAAGTTTCCTCCTGTCACATGTAAGTGGGTGAGGTGCGCAAGCCACGCCTCGCATGCACAAGTCCGCCCGTTTGGGCCGGCAGAAAGGAATGACATGAGACGATTGGATGCCAGCGATTGGGCACGACCCAATGTGTGAGACAGTGGACGCTAGTGACGGGCTCATGCTTCCGCCCAAGCAAGCAAGCAAGCACAGGATGGATAAAAATGGACCGGTCGATCTTTTGGTCATGCCGAGGGCCCATTCATTCCCCTTCCCAAGTCCACCCGTCCGTCCCATTGTGATGGTGTCTTTGAGCGCCTGGAATTCGAAAAGTTAGTGCCCGTTGCGCTAGGCTGGATTCCGAGTCGAGTCGCAAGATGGATGGAAAAGGCCTGGGAGCTACAGGGGTCCGCATACAAGTGTGGAACCCCCACTCACTTTGAGCTTTGGGTGCTATGGCTGAAGCCCATTAGCGAAATCAAACAAAATGAGCGACCCCAGCCAACCTCCCCCCGTCGTCCCGTCCTGCTTGTTTGTCGTCACTCAACCCGCCTTTCCTTTCCTGTCCTGTTTACCAACCTCCATTCCCTCCCTCTCCCTCTCTCTCTCTCTCTCTCTCTCTCTCTCTCTCTCTCTCTCACAACCATACTATACCCTTTTTTCCCTATGTAATGGCTGACATCGACCCCTCCGCCTAGCTTGGCCACTTTCGCACTTGACGCTATTTGCACCGGCTCCTTCCACCCAGCCATGCTTTTCCGGTCCGTGCTACTCGCTCATGCACTGGCTCGCCCGTCCATGATCCTCAACCTGAAAACACGCCGCTTCCCGGGTTGAGTCCTCGACGCTGGGAACCCCGCTCGACATTCTTCTCGATGTTCTCCCCACGAGCGATATTCCGTTTCATATACGGTAGTTTCTACTTTGTCCTATGCTTCCTCCTCACCTTGCTCCTCCTCATCACCCCCGGCGACACCATCTACCAGGCCTACTCGAACAACCAGCCATATAATATATGGATCATTGCCGCTACTCTGGTCCTCACCCTCCTCATCGTTTCCTTCATCTATGCGACGCGGCTGTATCTCAACAAGACGATCCTCGCATCAATACCGAAATCATGGGTCCCCATCGAAAAGGGCGACGTGAACAAAAAGGTTTACGAGATGATCACGGCCGACCTGAAGCGTAGCGCAGCCATCGCCTACGACGCGCGGCCGCGGATTGAGACGAGCTTGGTGGGCAGCGACATGGAAGAGGTTCTCGCGGAGAAGCAGAACTCTGGCGGCAGTTCGGCCAGGAAGCGGTTCCAGCTCCCAACGTTGAAAAAGCCGGCAACGACGGAGAAGGAGACGGGTATTGCGCTGCCGCCTCGACGACCCGTTTGGGGCGAGATCGAACACTACGGGTGGGCATCCCCCAACTCGACCGACCTGCCGGATCTGCAATACGAAACCGTCCTCTCCGAACTACCGAACCTCATCGAAGCGAAAGCCCTGACGCTGGCGCCCCCCGACCCTTCCTCTCTCACCCACCCACCGATGCTCGACGCCGACGCTGTGGCTCTGCTGCAGCGGCCTTTACCCATGAGTCTGCGCGACTATCTTGGTCATCTGGCCGAGTTGGGCGTCATCTCGCTTAATGCAACGACGGCGGACTTCCTCTCCACATACGAATACGCGCGCTTCTCGACACGGCCGATATCGAATGCTCAGTTCCGCGAAGTGATGCACTTGTTTGCTGCGATACTACGCGGCATGCGTCCCCTAGATCCCGCGGTCCTGGGGGCCATGGACGGGCCAAGCGAGGTCTCGGAGAGCGACATCGACAATGATGCGCCCATGGCCACGAACCCGACCACCCCACGCAGCTTATCCCGGTCTGCGACGCAGAGCACGCAAGGCTCCTACAAAAGGAGAGGGCCGACGCTGAATGCGCGCAACTCGTCAGCCAATACATGGGCTCAGTATCGCACTGCGCCTGCAACCCCGTTGGGCACGCTAGCCGGGGCGGTATCGAGGTCCTCGAGCTTGAATAGCTTCGCCCAGACACGGCAGGCATACGGCCCCCGTCACTTCTCGTCAAGCACGAGTTTGAGATCGAGGGCATCGGGAAGCTCTGGCTCTGGCTCCGTCATCCGCCTGGCAACGCGGACAGACTCGACAGACTTGCCTTATATCCTTTCACTGCGGGACACCAGAGCCAGCTGAGCTTGGACGTGGCCAATTACAAAAAACCAAAACAAACAAACAAACAAAAAACATCACGATTGAACGACTATGGGCACTGCATGATATCCACGGAGTTTGGGAAAGGGAGGGGCTTTAGACGGAGGGCACCGAATTTTTTTTTTCGTATTATCTAATTGTTTAATTGAACATACGCACACGTATACAAATATTGTCGTGTTCTTCTCGGAGGAGGTCCTACCGCCCGGGTGTGACGATCCCCTTGCTCAAGAGCTGCCCAACGAACGCTCGGCCATGCGACCGTGACATCTGCAATCGTGCCGATCTGGCGTGTGTTTTTTTGGGATTGCAGGACGGGAGATTGCATCAAGCGTCCTTGCGGCGGCGGCGGCGCGCGGCGCGCGGCGCGCCGTTGGGAAGGAAAAGAAGCACGCTTTGACAAGGGCCCGTCGCCAGCGGCAACGCCGGGCAGACGCCGTGACGGGTCACGGCCTCGCGGGTGGCTTCTGGCGCGGGCTGTACGAAGTAGCTTTGAGCTTATAGGCGCTGAGGGGGGGTTTTCCGAGAAGTGTGGCTTGCGCGTGTGTGTCGAAACGAATGTGTTTGAAAGGGAAGATGGGGGAAGGGGTACGTTTGGGGGTATATGGGTTGGGTCCGGGGGATAATATGGGTTGGGGGATTCGGGTTCCAACGCCGTGGTTTGCTGTGTCACTGTCGTGTAGTGCGCTCGCCGGTACCTTAGTGTGATAGGTACCTAGATACCGGTATGTGGCTGCACGCTGCGATCGGCAGTCAGCATCCAATGACGCAGCTGGCCTCGACGGTACTTGGGTGTCGCGTCAGCCATGTCCGACGCTCGCGGTACCGTTTTGAAGCCGACACAAAGCGGTTTCCTTTGATACCTGGAGCCGTGGAGCCGTGGAGACGTTCACGCATCTCATCGTCATGGGTCTCCAAGATTTAGAGTTTCGGGTCCGCGTCCACACCGGGTACGGCAGAGTGGGGCCGTGCCGACGTCATGGTGCCGCCGGCGCCGTGCGCTACAACAAGGGAAGGGGCATTTTTGGGGCTTATGGAGGGGGCTAGTAGTGAACGACCCGTGTAAGCCACATTGCTCTGCCACACGGAGCATGTCGAGGACTCACTGTGTCATTCTTCGTGATGCGCTGGTACATCCGTCACCCGAATATTAAAAGCAAAAGCGGATCAGGTCACTCATTTCTTGGCCTTGGACATGATGTCGTTGATCTTCTTGGACATGTTCTTCTTATGCTGCTTGACGGAGGTTGTCGTGCGAGGTAGTGGGTTGGGGGACTCTTCATCCTCAAAGAAGGATCGTAGACGTTGGTCCTGGAGGCGCTGGGCCTCGGTGGAGTTGGCGGCGCGGCTTGAGGAGGTGTCGCTGTATGAATGAGAACAGGTCAGCTAAGGAACATAGTGACTGGCAAAGTGGATGGGTATTAACGACAAAAGAAAAGTTTCTGGTCTCGTACCCGTTGACAACGGAGGTGTTAGAAATCAAGTCCATGCTTGCTCACTGGGAAGAATCACCCGCTGTTATGTGTGTGCGCTAGCCCAAAGTTGGACTTGAAGGAGAACAATATTGAATACAAGTTAAACTCTAGAAGAAATGGGCTCTGATAATGGCACAAATAACTTATTGTCAAGATTATTTGGCGGGTGATCTGAATCCTTTTATGTGTTTGGGATATCTTGTTGGTGTGTGCTGGTCGTTATATAAAGTGGCAGACTGGCTGCCGCCGTCGGACGTTCGTACATGCATGCATGTCTGGTAAAAAGTCGTATCGCACGATTTCGGTAAACTCTTTCTGCAAACCTTGTCTAATATGATTGGTGCAAATCTTTCAGCAACAATAAGCTTGCCTATTGTGGCCGGGCTGGTTCAACTGCGGGATCTCATGTCCTTAGTTTGGTTGCCTTGTATCAATTTTTGAGGGGTGGTCCGCCATAGCTAGGTACCGATGCCCTGAAACCTTTTCTTATAGGTTTGCATGCTCGCTGGCCGCACCATCTTACTGCTGGTTTCTGATTCGGCGTGAAAATCCGGAGTTTCCACACCAAATCTTGGCAGCGAACAGACGGCTGTCATTTCCCATTAGCTCTCATCAAGGCTAAGTATATTACCTACATTGATAAACTACCTGTAAGATAATCTTTTTTCGCATTCTGCAGGTTTTGGCTCTCCCTGTGCCGTAAAAGGTAGGAAATGAATCACCCCAAGCCCTCTTTGAGACTAGTGGTTTCTTAGCTGAAAGGCTTAGGATGAGGCAAATAGACTTGTAGAAGCGCCGCATGACCAGTCCTTGCAAAAAAGTTCGGTTAAATGTGCTTTGCATGTGGTGACTGCGATATAAGCGGCCATTTCATCCAGAAGATCTTTTGATATGTAGAACTGGATATGGGACATCTAAACGATTGACTTCAGGCGCGTTACGTTCCTAGGGGCTCATTGCGTTTCCCTACCGTACTACGATCTCCGAGCTTCAAGCCGTTCCAGCCTCCGGGCAATTTCAAGCGGCCCTAGCTCCAGCGCGACCCCACACTTATTAACGCCCCCGCTCACCCCCTGCTTGATTAAAAAATGCTTCAGCAGATCGCGAAATGCAACGATGAGATTAAATACTTGCAGGAGACATACCACTACGTTTTCATAACCACTGAGTTAAGGAGCGTTGATAGGTTATTTTTTTCGACCGACAGTAAGGCAGCTTCGGCACTTATTGGCGGTTTACCCAAACCGCTCCTTTTCTCGCGCCGCTTCCGGCCACGGCAATTATGTCTACGGTGATTCAGTTATCAACGAAGGGTGAGGGTCTCATACAACTGATTTTGGGTTCTAGAGGAGAACAGACTAGAACAGCATCACGCACTCTTCGATATTTCAACTCGAGTACTCTAGGCTTTTCCCGACACCGACCGTTGTCTACGATGGCCGGGTACCTCATATGGTCAACGTTCAACAACTGGCTTTAATCATGGTTGAAAGCTTCATGGAAACGCATCAGAAAGACCACATCGGCGGTATCGCGAGAGGCAGCTGGAGAGCGTTGCCTAGCATAGTGGCTGATGGGGTGCCATTTGGGCGATCGGATGGCATTCAGCTTCATGCTGGGAAAATCTCTAACGTGTATGTAAGATTAGAACGGACAAGCTTTGCACAAGAAGCTGTGGCTTTCGAAACCTATGTCGTCTGGAAAACACCCTCTTATAATGGAAATTTCTTCCAAAAGACGCATGATCAATGTTTTCTGTGTATGAAATTAAGCTATAAATTGAAGATGCCGAACCCCCTCAAAGACGGGTGGACATGGCAGCCTTGTCATCTCAGGCACCCATGTTTTCTCAGAGGTCTCTGTTATAAGAAGAACAAAATAGACACGGATTCTGTGGCTCCTGTGTAGGGCGTCATCGTCCTAGCCTAAGTATGGCTCGCCTCCTCATCTTCCGCCTTCTCAGGCTTCCGACCCCAGACAGCATACCTGATGCACTGGTTAGAAATCGCAGTTTAGCGAGTTATATCTTTGCTGGTGGATACTCACACCTCGTAGTACGCGTGAACCCCAATCTTCTTGTGCTCATTCCTAACCTCGGCGCAGAAGACTCTCGCTTCCTCGGGACTCCAATTGAGGACACGAGTGAATGCTGCCATCGAGATTGCTTCGATTCCTTGCAAAGCAGACTCCTGGGTCCAGTACCCAAGCTCATTATGTTTCTTGTCCTTGGCCCACGGGTTGAAAGGCCACTTTTCCTTCTTCTCTAAGACATCCACAAAACCAGCCTCCTCTAGCATTCTCTTATAGCTGGCAGCAGCCGTCATTACTCGGCCTATCTTGTCAGTTGCCTCGACGATGTACTTGGTCCATTTAAAGGGCAGAAAGTCCTCAGTCATGGTGCCATCCTCACACATCAGCGGAAACATGTTGTCATGGAGCTCAAGGTAGCCGCCAGGCTCAAGGTTGCTGTTGCCCACCATAGAAGTTAACACTGCCAAAGTGATATTAGTAACACGGAATCCAACTTACTCGTATGCCTGAGTGATGACATCTGCCCAGTTAGAGAAACTCCCGCACATGTTTCTGATGAAGATGAAGTCAAAAGGCTCCTTCCAAGCCCATTCTTTTTCTATGTCATCAACCTCAAAACTGCAATTAGGAGACACGCTAAAGACAATTGTTAGTTGGGTTCACAAGAGTATTAGTGAAGCGCTTACAAGTCAGATTGGATTGGGCTGAGATCAACGCCAATGACCTATAAACCAGTCAGTTTCTCGCCTGGCCAGAACTGCAACTGGAAAGTGCAGACCCTTGCTTCGGGATGCTCATCGGCTGTCGCAAAGTCAGCATGCGCAGAACCCAGCTTATCCAATACAGCTTACCGTAGTCCTGGGCCCAGATTCCCGTGCCGGTTCCGACGTCTAGAACCCTTTTGGCGCCGTGCTTCTTCGGGCTGATGCAGAGATGATTGTCCCAGGTCAGAGTCCAGAGATGATGGTTGAGGTCTACAAGACGTCAGCTCCTATCGGCAAAGCTCTTCTGGAAAGGCATGTACCAAGACGGTCTCGTTCCCTCTATAGAACCATATTGCATCAGCGACGGCCTCAAACGAATGTGATCAGCCAAGCCATACCTCATCGTTAGGAGCCATGTATTCTATTGCACAAAGCATCAGTCTCTGAAACCAAATTCGATTCAACGAAAAGACGCACTTCCATCGCTGAGCCGATGGTACGTGCGACCGTTCTCTCGGCGGTAGTCAAGAATGCTGGATCGTAGAGATGCTAGCGAATCGTCGACGGACTATGTGATGTCAATTACAAGGTCCACAACCTGGTCCGAAAAGACAACTAACGTAGTCACCTATGGAAGATGAATCGTCATCCATGTGAGAGTCCTGTGATGATATCAGTTCAATGGCTATTGCGGCAAAACATACAACCATGCTGGGCTCTACCAAGCTCACCTCAGCTGCTGGCTGTTGCGCGTGATCAGTCATGGTTTGTTGTTGAACTGGGGATCGGTTTTCTTGCAGTTGTAGGTGGAAGGTGTATCTCCGAGTTCAGAAGAGCCAGGTGAGGGGAAACCACTCTGATAAGTATCATATTGTATCTTTCCAATAAGAATAACGCCCCCTTGTTGATCCAGCCATCCACATCCGCGACCGCCCCCGCTTGTATGCCATGTCTGTTGGTTCCGAGTTACACTCGCGCAACTCGTGACAAGGTGATTGGTTTGCGATAACTCAATCAGCCTGGGCCTGCATAGGCGAGGACGGATTCAGCATTCGGCTAAGTATATTCCATCGGACTCGGACGGGAATACCGTAATAGTCAGATCTCCAGGTGCAGAAAAGCCCAAGCATGCAAGGTTCGGGGCAGCCGAGATCCAGGCAAACAGAAACCCCGCGAGTACATGCCCCATAATGCAAGAAAACCTCTGATTTCACTTGAGGGGCTAATCTGGTCGACCCAAGACGACGCAGAGACACCTCACACGTATGCCCTCTGTCGATCGACCCTCTCAGGTTTCTGGGTAGTGCTGGCTGCAGTACAACCAGCCAGGTTCAGATGCCACAGAGAAAAATAGGCTGGGCACTGGAGAGCCCAGCTTGGGAGACAGTCGCTCATATCTTTGTTAGGCAGATGGGTGGGCGATGGTTGATGGATGAGGCCTGCTGCTTCCACAACAGCGTGATAAATTATACTGACGTCCCTAAGCAAAAATGTTGCGTATGTCACGAAAGGCATTGGTTTCAAACGATCATCAGTCTTTGTTGGGATTCCAAAGTTGATGTCAAAACAATTACTGTGTACCTGTTAAAACGATTGGACTCTCGGAGTTCGGCCGCCTCGAGCTCAGAAATAGTAAATCTATCTGGCCTCTCTCAAACATGACCCATATGCCGTGGGGAACGTCTGGGTGACCTTTATGGGCCTGTGCAAGACCGCAATCAGCACACCCTCTCAGGGCTGTCCCTCCTCCTCATTCTTCTCATCCTTCTCAGGTTTTCGCCCCCATACTGAGTATCTGTTCAATTGGTCAGCCATTTCCCTATCGCGTAGATGAAAGATGTCTTGACTTACATATCGTAGTAGGCCTGGACTCCAATCTTTTTGTGCTCATTTCTGACTTCGGCACAAAACACAGTCGTCTCTTCCGGGGTCCAGTCAAGCACGCGAGTAAATACTGCCATCGATGCAGCCTCAATGCCCATCAACGAAGAAGCCTGGCACCATAAACCTAGATTATGGAGCTTCTTGTCCTTGGGCCATGGGTTGAAAGGCCATATGGCCCTTCGCTCCTCAACGTCAACAAAGCCTGCATCCTCAAGCATTTGCTTAAAGCTGGCAGCGGTATTGTTAGGCCGACCAAGTTTAATACTCGCTTCAGTTAGCAGTTTAGACCACTTGTAGGGTTTGAAGTCATCTGTCATAGGTTCGCCTTGGCATTGAAGTGGAAACATGGTGTCCTGCAGTTCGATGTAGCCACCTGGTTCGAGATGTCTACCAATAAATGAGAAATGTGATCAGTACTCCGACAAAAAGCAACATATGTATCTAAATCTGTATCAAATATACTCACTCATACGATTTAGCAATCATGTCTGGCCAGCTGGTGAAAGCTGCGGTCATTGACCTAAAGAATATGAAGTCGAATGGCTCCGACCAAGTCCATTCTTTCTCAACATCGTCGACCTCAAAATGGCAATTGGGAGATACACTGCATGATTTCTGTCAGTGAGCTGAACGACCCCTAGCGTATTCAGTAGATAGGTACAAACAATTCGGGTTGAATTGGGCTCAGGTCCACTCCGATAACCTTTTGCCAAATCAGTCACTTGGTTTTCTAAAACCGACAAAACTACAGGTTCATCTCACTGTCGATGCGGGGTTCTCATCCGCTGCATCCAAGTCAGTCACAGTGTATATTTGAGCATGATAACTTGCTTACCATAATCCAAAGCCCAAATGCCTGTACCCGTACCGATATCAAGGACTCGTTTGGCGCTGTTTGTTTCGCCTTTGGGACTGTTGCAAAGCTTGTTATCCCAAGTCGCCAACCAAAGGGCATGCGTCAGATCTGTAGAAATGTGAGCTCGGTTCAACATCGACCAGTCATATAATGGTATTTACCCAGCCGATCCTGTTCTCTCTGAAGTGACTGTGTTAGAAAGCCTCTCGTCTTCAAACGAGCTATGGGGAAATACCTCATCATTGGGCATAACATATTCTGTTAGATGACGAGATGCAGTCAGCATATGAGCCTCGCGCCAATTAACCATTTTACTTACTTCCGTCACTGATTTTGTGATAAGTCCGTCCGTTCTCTAGGCGGTATTCATAGACACTGGACCTAATGGAAGCCAGTGACCCTTCGTCCGCCTTGAAACTGTCAGCTTCATAGCGTCTTAGCAGGCGTGGAGTAACTCACCGCGTTGCCGTTGGGTGCATCGTCATCAACCCAAGGGTCCTTTTTTCCAAAAGTCAACCTGAGATCATGCAACGAGTGAGAACAAACAATACCTCCGGCTCTGGTGTCCGTTCGGCCATGTTGGCAAGTTGTCGTCTCCGGTTGCTTCACTGAAAGAGATGATAATCAATTTCCGACGAGAACCCCCGGATGAGGGGGGAAACGTCCCTTTAAATGTGATTCGAGGTCCTTCCAAAACAGGAAAACCCCTCAATCGCTACGTTTACCCATGTCTTCACGTCTTCATATCTTGTCTCGTCGCGCGTCCTGATGTTTGTTGGAGCACGGAGCTGCGGACGGCCATGCTGTGATTGGGCGAGCCCGCATCCATCACCTCGCTTGCATATGCAGGTCGACCGGGGGCCGTTCTTTGGACGTTCCGGACGGACATGGATTCCGATAAACTGCGAGTCCACAAGCCGAGGTCGAAAGAAAACACCACCGTGGATACTTTGATGTTTGCTTCACGTAGCTCCACTCAACCTAGCGCTTACGGACGAGGCAACATCTTCCACCCTGACTGACATGGTGCCTGCATACCCAATTGCCCCCACCCGAGAAGAGACAAGAGATTCGATTGAGGGGAAACAGCAATGAATTAGAAACACGCTGTTGCGTAGCTGTGCCTAACCAGGTGCCCGCCTATCGACACTTCCTAGTCCGAAAGCACTGGCAACCCCGCTTGAAGATTCCATGCATGCTGCGTTCACGGCTAGATTGGGCAAATCCTTCGTCTCGTTTCCGCATATGCAGGCTCGACTGGTTATCTTGGAAGCAATTCAGGTCAGGTGAGGTCTTGGGAGCAAGCCGTTATGCATAAGATGCCCAGGGGGGCCATGTCAAGACCTTCTCGCGATGGGACATGTCGAGTGTTGTTTTTGGTTATGATGCATTGGATGGAGAACAGACGGCAAGACAGTCACATCAATAGTTCTGGAGCACTAGTTATAGCAACTAGAGAGCATTCCCCGAGACCTAGGGGTGCCATGCTTGGCAGTTGCTAGGAAAGGTGCTGCGGTATCGAAGTCCAGCCTTGCGCTATTCACCCAGTTGAGTTGGTGATTTGCGGGTTTCAAGGCTCCAATGGGGTCATCACGGCTGCAGATCGCATGTCAGGTACCGAAACTTTCATGTGCAAGCAGCTAGATATAAGAGAGAGTGAATGATGACCTGGCGACGGTTCCAAGTTGAAAGAAGTTGGGTGGTTCTATGAAGAAGAGACTGTATGTGATAGAGACTCTGCCACCGCAAAGACCGTCGTTGTGACGGTTGTAATAGGCGTGGAAGGATTCGTTATGTGTTTTCCTCCATCCCGCAGTCTTCCCAGATATATTCCAGCACGTCGTATGCTTCTGGAACGAGCCGATGCTACTTGCCCAATCATGCACAGTTCTGCACCGAAACTTCAACGTCGTTCGGGTTCCGGAGGAGGCTTGGGTTCCTCGACGGCGGATATCGGCGAGCCAGAGAGCGCCCTGCCAGTGAACCTTTGCTGGAACGACTCGATGGCCTGAACAGCACGGGCCGTGTGGTACTCGATGGACGACTTCACGCCACGAGGACGGTGGGACAGAGGCACGAGCGCGTTGCCGTCTCTCGGGCCTTCCTGTTGGAAACGGACGAGCTGAGACTGGTGAGGGATGTAGGCGTCAAGAGGGTTGGTTCGAGGAGAGCCGGGACTCCTGTTGGTGTTAGTACAAGCCAGAATTCAGCACCATCTTGTGATACAACCAAGGGGAAGAGAGCATGAATACGTACTCTTGCTCCTCGAGTCTTTGACCGGTGGACGACATTGTCAAGTATTGTTGAATGATCAGTGGGTGCTCAGTGCAACGCATCAGTCATGATGGCGTGGTAATGAAGCCGGCAATATGGGCGATGTTGACTATCTGTCAGACATTGTAGGTCCGGGTGTCTTATAAGTGATCTCCCTGACATCCTACTGTTCTCTCGCTCGCTCATACCTGCGGCTGAGGGGTCGAAGATGGCGGTCAGTACATGGGAAAGCGACAATCAGCATGGGAGGTGGTCTCTCAGACTCCGGAGAACGCGCCAAGAAGGGCTTAGGTCGAGCGTTTCTGGCACAAGACGTTCAAGATGACATTTCTGGGCCGCCAGTCGTTCGCACCCTGACTTGGCTCTGCCCGCTATCCCGCGGCCGGCCGGTGGTCTACCCTCGAGATGAGAGATGAACAGCAAGTAGCCCTCCCCCCGGTCATGGCGTCTTCAAAAGGGCCTGCTCACAAGGCTGCGGCCCGCGACGCGCTATACGACGACCCAAGGACCCGGTTTGTGGCAAGTCAGGGGGTAGAGGGCTCACCCAAACGGCCCACGGCACTGTACCCGCCGGAGCAACGCCCAAGGCGACCCTCTCATTTCCCGGCGAAGGCTTCCAATGCTTCTGCGCTTCTTCCACACCTTCCTTTAAGAGAAGCTCGTGCGTGTCGACTGGGAAACAAGAGTCCCGACAGCGTGACGAGACTGGGCGGGTTCCGTCTGATATGCATGGGACCAGCCGGAAGAATATCTCTCAATGCCACCACGACTGCTTCTGAGAGGCTGCCGAGGCGCTAGAACGTTACATGAGCGGTCAACGAGGCAGCCCGCATGCCGGTTGTCTGCAGGCTGAGGTCTTTTCCCGGACTGAAGCCAGGACAGCCCGCGGAGAGGCCGTTCCCGTTCAGTTGTTCCCGGGATGGGTTGTGGCTGGTGCCCTGAACGCTGACAAGGAGGGTGGAAAGTCGTCCTGCGAGGTGTGGCTAGTGTGCCCCTGTCTGGTTGGGTGACAGCCCGCATGAGGGCAGATTGGAAAGGCGCCCAGCCACAGTTAGGCTGGGTTCTTTTTTCCCCGTCCTCTGATTTGACATGTTGCGAGCATCCTTAGCTTAGGTCGACGAGTTGAAGTGACCCCGGCCCTAATACCCTGAGAGATGCATCGGCCGACCAGAATGGCCGCCGCTGTACCCCGGTCCATCGCTCGTTCCTCGGTGCTACATCGACGAGCTCTACGCGGCAGGAGACCTGAGTGGGTGTCGTCGGCAGATGGATGGTGATGGGGCGGCAGCCGGCCGGCGTTCCCTGACCGAGGCCTTGGGTCATGCATGTCCTGGCCGTTGGAAAGGCCCAGGGGTAGGCCGCGTCCGGGGCAGACCGAGCCCGCTGTGCTTCTTCTCAATTACCTCGAGACCATATTTGAGGCTTTTTTGACGCGTGACGTGTGGCTAGCACAGCGGTCAAGGGGCGCCGCGGCGGCGAATCTGACTGCCTTTAGGGGTAATGTGTTTGCAGCCTGCTTGACCAATCATGAACAATTAGGCTCTAGCCAGGGAGGGAAATGTAGGGGCAGATCTTTACCGTTTCTCGTCTTTCCAGCCAATCAGCGTATGATTGCATACTCGCGACCCGAAAGATTTGGATTACTGCCGGTTGCCATTTATCGCGTTACGATAGTGGTGGTCGTGGTGTGTAGTTGGAAGAAAGGTCCCGAATTGAGTTTCGGGCGTTATGGGGGAGGGCCCAGTAACGGCCAGTGGAGGTCGCGGGCGGTGCCGCCCTGTGACAGGCACTTAAAACAAGTGGCATGTTCCTTGCTTTTCCTCCTCTGGCTAACCAGAATAGGACGGGCACCCTGTCACCCCAGCGTTTCCATCTGCAATCTATTTGCAAACCGACATAGATCGAACTCTTTACTAGTCGTCCCCGAAAGCAGATCGAACAAACTGGCGCAGATTGTCGTATCAAGGGAGCTACAATGGTAGAGGTAAACATGCCTATTTACCTGCCTCTTCATCAGTGTCGTATCACCCACCCACAGGCCTTCTGTCACGGCATTATCGCACGGTTGGGGAGACGCTTTTGGTACCGAGTCCATAATGTTGTAAGGCAAAAGGTTCGGCCTGTACGAATGAACTTGACGCCATGAGATAGGGTATCATGGTATAGCACCAGACGCATTATGGAGGCGAGGCATCTACAAAGTTGACCTGAGTTGTTGAGCGCAGAAGAGTGAGAGCAGTGAGGCCGGTAGGTCATGATTAGGTCGCACACTCTCGCAGAATCTCTCGGCAACCGATCCGGAAGAGAACGTGTACGGCCTCCTCGATCTCACAGACATACCCTTGGCCCCGGACTACATCGATGCGATGTCCGTCCGTCTTGCCACGACCGAAGCTACTCGATACCAAACACCAGCTGCTGAAGCTCTTTCAGGAGCATGGTAGCCAAAGGCTCCCAGGCACAAAGGGGAAAGATTCTAACAAGAGGTTATCTTCCGTACTGTTTTGGAGTTCGGAACGCAAGACAAGTCTGGCACTGTTCATGGCCCCGGAAGGGTAACTGGGGATTGCTTTCGCCTTTGTCCATCATTTTGGGTATATTGACCGCGAGCTCGCTTAGTGTTTCTTGATCGTAGTGCGTTTGGGTTCCTTGGCCTCGGGATTGAGAGGGGCGAAGAGAGGTATCCCGGTGTTGCTTGTCGGGAGATGGCACAGCCGGACGATATTTTGGGCGAGTTCAAGGGGCACCAGTCTTGAGGAAGATGGCAAAAGATGAGTGTTGGAGACTTGTGGGTCGTCGGGAGGGTGGATGGTGAGGTCAAGATGATATTGTACGATGGGTCCGCGACGGTGGGATTCGTGATTCGTTGAATGACCTGCAGACGATACCGATCGGATCGTGGATCGTGGTACCAGATCTCATAGACCTATCTATCCGTGTGTTGGCCGATGCCACGTAGCATCCCGATCGAGGGGTTGGGTTTAGCTGCGATGTGACCTGACAGATGCAGACGAGTCGAATGCCACTTCGAACCCTCATCTCAGTCTCATGTGGGACAAGAGTGACTGACAGGTGATTTTTCATCCTCGTCAGGCCGAAAAAAAATTCAAGTGATATCTGAGGGTGTATCGTCAACTGTGATAAATGTCATGAGGCGTCCTCACCCCGGCCTCACACCGTTCAGATGAGTTCATGCTTGTGAGGACTTTATCACGAATACAATAGCTATGCTAGATAGATGTTACTGTTATGATCGTTATATCAAGATACAAAGCAAAAAAGTGACCAAAGACCCATCGAGAAAGGCAAAATCTCAGTTCCCGCCGTTCAGTCAGGGGAACATATGAAAAGCGCTGGAGAATCCAGGGGTTGGTGAGTAAGGTGCCTTCTCGCCCTGGGGTTTTTCTGTAGTGGCACTTTCCCGCTGAGTAATGGCAACATCGACGCTGAATCCATATGTGTTTTGTTTACATGTGACATCAGTGACTCGAGAACGCATGATGAACCTACATGATAGTTTGGCAATACGAAAGACCCCTGAAAGGTGGTGATTCATAGATGCTCGATCGATTACGACTCTCAAGTATAAATCTAGCTTCAAGGAGACTTGAGGGACGGGTATATCTTTGAGACTGTTTCGTCACCTGGACCTGATCCATCACATCAGCTCGTGACCTGCTAGAAGGAGCTCACGTGCCATGAGGAATAAACGGTCTGAATACCAACGATATACCGGCACCCCGAATAGAGAGAAGGATTCAAAAGGGTGTCGGTCTCGAGCACCGCCACAGGCTGCAGCCTCAACATCCGTCTCCGGGTGTTCATGGTCGAGGCCACCCAGACTTTACCTTCACTCCATCGCTGGTACAGTCGATGCAACCCCGCCGCCGCCCAAACATCGAGCACGCTGCCCGCCACGCCTACGCTTTATGACCAACAGACTCGCTCTCTCTGTCAGGTACAGGAGCGGGTACACTTGGCCGAGTGGTCTAGTGCGCCTGCTCCTGTAGGAAGCAATGCCATTTACAGACTGCAGAAGCCTGGCTTCCCTCTGCAGCGATATGTTATCGCGATAGTTTACCATTTTGCCATCTCGGCTCTAAATTTTTTTTTAATAGATCTACGCTTTAGTATTCTATTCTGATCCTCCTACACATCTGGTTTGTTTTGTTTACCCTGTGTAAGGTGAACAAACGTTGGTGTTCTAGCTATCGGCCGGACTTGACCACTAAAGCGGAAGTTTCTTAGGCCAAAACTCCGGAGGGCTGGGGTTCGAATCCCCCATCGGTCACCTATTCCTTCATCTTTTTTTGTTTTCGATTTGGCTCATGTTGTTGCGGGCCACATAGGCACACGCTGCATCCTGTCAAATATCATGATCCCGCTGTGTTTTGAGCTGCCGGGAGTCAAACAAGACCTTTGGTCCCAGACACTGCGTCCAGAATGAAAAGACAATCCTGTCACGTAGGCGGGGGAAAAATTAGCAAGGAAAGGCCGAAAGGGTTGTTGGTCTTTTTCGGCACCGGTTTACCACCCAACTTTGTTACGCACCTCTAAACCCCAAGTTCTTGGGCGTTTTCGCAACGAACGGCACATCTCAAGGACCCCATCACGTTAAGAAGAAAGACCCTCTACTTTCTCGTCCTTGTGAGTTTTCCCCAAACACGTCCCCCATCCTTTTCCTTCTTTCCCGTCCGAGACAACCCCCCCTCTGTCCTCGGCCCGGCGCCGAAGCGGGGCCGAAAAGAAGCCAAACACGCGGAACAGAATGGAGCACCGAAGGAGGGTCGATCCTTCCGAGCCCGGAATGTGGAGGTCGCACTAAGCCGCTACTGCACTAAAAACCCTCTCCCCTGCTTCCATTCTTCCACTCGCAAACCGAAGAACCGAAGAACCGCGCTAAGATAAGGCGGCGGGACAACGGGCGGGCAGCAGGAACCAGGTGGTGGGCAGCAGACTCCTCCATAAGGACGGACCCTCTGCATGCACGAGCCCGGCGCCAGCTCCCAGATATTTTTGGAGCGCATCCGATGAAGGAAAAAAAAAAAAAAAAAGGAAAAAAACCCCCCAAGGAAGAAGAAAGAAATCACGTCAATCGGAAAACACAACCGCAGCGTCGCAAACACTCCGCGACCGCACACACACTCTCTCCCGAGCATTACGACTCCCGGTCCAACAAGCAAGCCTCACACCCTCCCAAACCGACTCGTCCGGCACACGCGAACCATGGCGCCGTCCGCCCCCGAGGCCCCCAGGCTCCCCGCCTCGGCCGACTTCAACGCCATCTACAACCGCATCTCCCTCGCCTCCGCCAAGCAGGCCACCTTCCTCGCCTCCATGCGCGCAAAGTACCCCTCCCTCGCGCGGTCGTCGACGCCCGCCGCCGCCGCCGCCGCCGCCGCCTCGAACGGCACCTTCTCCTCCCTCGCGAAACCCGACCCGTCCCCCGCCGCAGCCGCCGCCGCCGCCACCCCCCGCAGACCCCAAGACGACGACATCCGCCTCGAGAACCCCAACGTCGGGCTGGGCTACGCCGCCCCCAAGTCCGAACACGCCGCCTCGGCCGCCACCCGCGACCTGGGCCGCCGCCTCTTGGGAGGCAAGCGGGGCGGCCGCGCCGTCGTCGACGACCCCAAGTCCTCCGCCGCCGCCGCCGCGCTCGCCAAGCGCAGGCTCCGCGACGAAGAGAGCGACGAGGAGGAAGGCCGCAGCGCCCTGGGACGGAGCAAGAAGAGGCGCGTCCGGCAGGAGATGCCCGAGGCGGAGCCGTCAGCGACCGCGGAGACGACGGCGACGGCGGCGGCGGCGGCGGCGCTCGCACCCGAACCCAGTGCGACGGAGGACGAAGGGGCAGACGCCGCCGCGACGCGGGAGGCCGCCGGCACGGATAAGGGGGAGGAGAGCAGCAGCTCTGCCGCCTTGGCAGAGGACACTGTTGCTGCTGCTGCTGCCGCGTCCGAGGGCCCCGCAGGACCCGACAACAACAGCAACAACAACGACCGGCCCGAGACGGGGGGCGAAACCTCCAAGAAGCGACGGAAGAAGAACAGGAACAAACAGAACAAGGCTGCGGCTGCGGCCGCGGCCGCGGCGGCAGGAAACGAAAAGAGATGACTGACGGAGGGGATACATCAATGGTAGAAAACATCGAAAAACATGGCCTTCTCAAACATGGGCTTGGCGTGTCAATAATCTTCATATTAAACCCTTCACGTTAGGTCCGGCCAAGGCTCGACGGCTCGACGAGCGTCTGCCATTAGCCCATTTACAAGCCACACATGGCTGCTGCTCGCAGCCGAGCGCCATAGACCATTTAGATAGGAATATGCTCCAAATAACCCCTAAATCTCTCGCACTCGGAATGCAATCGTCGCAAACACAACCTCCGCGCATGGGCAGTATTGCAACAAATCCCGACAAGCCCAGCCGCCGCTTGTCCGTTGGGCATCCCTTCTCCTAGGCTCTGACCGCCGCAACATACAGTCTCAACCCGACGAGGTGGGAAAAGTGTGAGAGGGAAACCATCAGCCCGTTCTATCTCTGGTGTTTGAGTCGTCGTGGCGACGCTGAATTACTAAGGACTGATTGTCGTCCCACATGTTTTTTTTGCTTCACGCGAGCCGGCCGTTGATACCGTGAAATGATGCATAAAAATCGACAAGGATATTGAACTTTTGGTAAGAAATCCAGATGGCCCGTCCAGTGCAGGAAGAGGGGCCGACCAGTGGGATAGGATGGTCGCATTATGTAGTGGCCGTCGGCTTCGTGTATGTTTTCGCTCTCGCTCTTGCTCTTTGGCCGCCAAGAGGCGTCTTTGCAAACCATGTGTCTGCCCGAGGCCAGCTCTTCCTTCCTCTTCTATACAGGAAAACCGATTACAATAATCATTGGATATTTGTCACAGAAATGTACGGGCACATCCTTTGCGGTAGGTGCCGTGTGTGTTGGGCCGCGGCATGCATGCACACCGTTGCCGAGCAGGCGTCTTGCTCACTGCATCCGCTTGCGCTTCCGGTCATCATCGCCCCGAGGGTCCTCGTCTTCATCGTCCCGCTCGGCCGTGTCTGTTGGGTTGAGGATATGCGCCATGCTGCCACGGCGGGTGGGCGGCCCGGAGCCGTCTCTGATGGCCAGGTTCTTGTTGTCCCGGTTCGCAGAGTTCCATGACCAATTCCCAAAGGCGTCCCCGCCGCCGCCGCCGCCGCCGCCGCCACCGTTCGAGAAGGGCACACCTGGTGGCGTCGCAGGTCTCGACCGCGAGTGGGATGCGTTTTGCAAAGAATAAGTAGAGAGGGACTCCCTGAGGCGCTGATCTTCCGGTGCAAGCCGACTAGGCGAAGAGGGCCATGGTCCCGAGGGTGGCCCCGACGGGGGCCCCGAAGCAAAAGGTGGCGGAGCGCTCGGCTGCCAGCCGTGTGCACGAATATCGGCAGATGTGTGACGTCTTGCGAGGCTTCCGGGAGGTGCCTCAACTTGGGCCAAGGGATGCGGTCCAGGGGGTGGTGGGGGCGGCGCCGCCCGTAAGGGAGATGAAGCCTGCGGCGCCGTGGCACCTCCAATTGAGCCGTATGGCCGCCGGGTGCTGACGGAAAGGTTCGAGGGTACGGGCGGCCGGTAGAAATTCTGTCCTCTGGGCTGAGGGACTGCTAGGTTCGCGTTTCGCCTCGGATCGTCTTGGGGCATTTGCCGAGGTGAAACGGGGGCGTTCTCCACATTCGAAAAGTAAGCTCGGCTGTTTGCAAATGGAGATTCCTGAGGGTCGTCAATAGTTCGGAGCATGTCTGCCTGTCTCGCCATCTCCCCTTGCAAGTTCAGAACTAGTTCCATGTCTGTTAGCCTCCGAGCTGTGCTCCGGCGCGTCCGGTTGAAGCTCACCGTCTCGATGGACTGGATGGTCAGGACTCGGGACCAAGTTGAGAACCGTTCTTGACAGCTCCTGGTTGAATTGGAGAAGCCGCGACATGGTTTCCATGACGGCCTGTTGCTTGATGTGCATGTAGTGAGCGTTCTCCTCGCTCCTCTGCAGTCGCATGCTGAGGTCGTACAGAGTGTGTTCGATTCCAGACATGCGCGGATCCGAGCCGTCGTTAGGGGGCGGCATTGGCTCGGCGGGTGTCCCAGGCTGCGAGGGGCTCGGCTTGGTGTTTGGGTATTCCCGGTGAACGAGAGCGTGACGGGACGCGCGGCGTTTGATTTCGCGGAGTCCAACCAGGTCGCCTCTCTTGAAGTTGCCGTTTCCGTGTTTGAACTCCCACAGCGCGGTCTCGGGGCTCGTGGTGTGGAACACATCGCTTACTGTCCCCCCTCGGTTAGCTTCTGGTAGAGGCGACGGGCACAGATGTGGATCCAACCTTTGTGAAAGCCGTACATGTTCAGCTGCCGGACGAAGGAGGAGATGTTGGTATGCTTGAAGTATTGTCTGGCGGCAGTTAGCGGGCGACCAAAGGCGATTCGGCCACTAATTCCACGTACGCGAGAACCTTTGAGAAATCGGCCGAGGGCGACATGACGAAGCTCTCGGCACTGGCCGACCAAGATATCAGATGCTGGATGCTGGGATCCTCGAGCATGCTGCGGCGCGTTAGCTATCCGTGGGCACGGGCAATTGGGTCGCGCGCTGTAGCGTACCTGTACAACTTGTGTATGAAGGCCGTCTGGACTATCTTGGGCTGGTGAACAGCGGCGGCAGCGGCGGCGGGGGCGGCAGGCATGGTGACGGAGCTGTTGGCAGAGTGGTCGGTGGGGGAAGCGTGCTTGGAGGCGCCGTTGGGGTCCGTATCGTTGGTTTTGCCCGAGGGCGAAGTGCTGCTGGCGTGGGGGGAGGTGATCTCCATAGGGTCGCCGGGAGATGGAGCGGACATTTGGATGGTCGGTGTCGGTGTCGGGATGGGTACGATACGGTTCGACGTCAGATCGGCATGGCCGTCGGTAGGTAGAGGAACTCTCTGGGGACTCTCAGTCACTGTGGCCATGACCTCTGTAAGGTGCCAAAGCACGGGTCAGCTCTCGAGACACGGGCGCAAGGACTCGGGAAGGCGAATGCGGGTTGGGAACAAGCAGGCAAGGCAGAAGAGTGAACCAGGGCGGCCAGGGCAACCAAAGCAGACCAGCAGGCATGGCAACAGAACAGCGGGTTTGGGGCGAAGAGTCGATCGAGGGACTTGTCTCACCTCATGACTTTGCAGAAGAATAACGGCGGTGCGGCGAATGGGATCCGCCGTCGAGCGAGGGTAAAGAAAGGGATTGTTTGTCGGGAGACGGCAGCTACGTACGTACGGCTTGGCCGAGGGCGATAGCGAAGAAGTGAGGTGCCGAGGTAGCGTGGTTGCGATGGTGGCTGACGGTTGGATGAGGGAGAAGCAGCGGCGACGGCTGATTGAAGGACACGGGCGTGCGGGTGCGAGTGGGTGAAGGAGGTGGTGGGTTTGGTTGTAATTTGGGACGTCGAGGCGTCGTGGACGTGGATTCGCCAGGCAAAGGGTGGAATGCTGGGTAGGTAGGTCTTTGTTCCAGTTGCTGACAGGCTTGTAGCTTCGGATCGAGTGCCAAGTGGGAGGGACCAGTCAAGCTGGAATGGGTCTTGGCTTGGCCAGCTGAACACTCAAGTGTCAATCAAGCGTACCTATCGTCGGACGGCGTAGCGTACCGTATCGTACTAAGTAAGGTAGGTAGGTAGGTAGTTTATGTAAAGAGATGGTAGTGGTGGCGCTTTCAGAAGCGGGAGGGAGGGAGGAGGAGGGGGGGGGGGGGGGGGGGTGGATGCAAGTTGTGTTGGAAGGGTTGAAGTTCTAGAGTTCGAAGAGAAGAAGAAGGGCCATAGAAGGCCAGGGCGGGTGGAAATATGACGAATGGGGGGAGGACAGGGACGGGGGGTGGTACCGGCGAAGGTTTAAAGTGGCTCGACCCGATCGATAGCAAACTAGGTACGTGGGATCTGAGAGGAGGAGAAGGGGGCGGGCAGACAGGATGGATACCTACCTACCTAACCAAGGAGGAGGAATCACAGCATCCAATCTGATTCGATTCAGCTTCTTCTGATGGTTAGTCGGTGCTTTTTTGATGTCAGGAACAGCAACAACAGCATCGGTGACATTAAACCGCGTACAAAGGTGTATAGTTTAGCCAATTGGTCGGCCAGTTGGACAGTTGGCACAAACTTGGGTTCAGCAGATATGTGAGAGGAGAAGAAGAATAAGGGCGAGAGAGAGAGAGATGGAGCTTCGTAATGGAGGAGTGTGGCCGAGGTACAGGGCAGCACAGCACAGCACCGTGTAGAGTATGTATGTAGGTACCTATGTATGTATGCAACAAGAGGCGCTATTGCATACAGTAGTAGGTAGAGTAGCACCTACATGGAACCCGGCTGGAAGAGAGGGAACCAAGAAAAAGAAAAGGGAAAAAAAGGAGAAGGTAAGTAGGTAGGTAGGTCTTATCCGTACTTTACCTACCTAGGTATCGACCTACCTGCTTGTCGTAGGTACAGTACAGTACATTACAGTACAGTACAGTACATAGGTAGGTGGTACCCAGGTGTAATTACCTACCTACTTTAGTGTATTGTCAATGGCCCGAGGTGGGCGGGCGGGTGGATGGATGGATGGACGAGAAGGAGATGGAGGGAGGGAGGTGTGGCGCCTGTCCTGTCCTGTCCTGTCCTGTCCCACCAGCTAGCTACCTAGCTGGCTGCACCAAGTGAGGATGTTCAGAATGAATGAATGTTCAGGTTGGGGAAAGTGTGGTTGATGATTGAAGCTTACTGATTGGATTGAGGGAGGGGGGGTGTGGGAGACTATGGGACGTGCGAGGGCCGCTTGGCATGGACAAGCCTGCTTTACTTTGCCGTGGGGAGGGGCTGTTTTTCTCTCTCTTTCTTTCCCTTGCTTCCTTTTATTTCCCTTTTCATTCTATCTTATTTTACGTGTACTTTTCTAGGTAGTGAGTGAGTGGTAGGGGAAAGCAAGGCCGGCAATACACCACGGTAACTCTCGCACAGGCCAGGCAGGCAGGCAGGCCCGATAAGGTAATACCTTACCTCGTGTAATGAGGGGCCGGGATGGAGGGAGGAGGGAGGGAGGTGGCGACGCGAAACAAGAGACGTCTGCTGTGTGGTGTGTTGTGATGGGTGATGATGTGCGTAAAGCGGATCCGCACGTAGACTTGACTTTGCTTGTACTGTATGTAGGTAGTGTAGGCAGATAGGCAGGTAGATAGCTATGCAGCACAGATGAGCTTCCATGTGCGTGTGCGTGTGTGTGCTTGTATTCGTAGGTAGCCACGTCTCCGTCTACGTGTAAAGACCTCGTCGTCGTCGTCGTCGTCGTAGTCGTCGAGATGAGATGAAATGGATGCTCGTGTGAGAACCGAACCGAACTCCTCGAACGGGAAGGAAGCCAAGCGCTTCACTGCCGCAATCGGGCCATATTGGCTTCTTGTTTCGATCCTGTCCTGCCGTGTCGTTGCCTCCTCTCGGTACCTTACCTTACCTTACCTTATTTCACCCACTGTACCTAGGTAGGTAGTCAAGAGCCGCCCATTTCCTCCATGCTGATACTTGGCTACGCTGCAGTGTGTATACAGGTACGATTGACTACATACCTGTAGACCAACAGCATGAGCTCGACACCCTCTGAGCACTCACTACTCGTGTACCATTGAGCTGCCGACCTAATACCTATGGATGACGGATGGGGCTCGGGCGAATGAATGGTGGCTTCGGGTCATGTACCCTGCCGCCTCTATCCCGTCGCCGTGATAGGTAGGTAGGTGGGTGGGAGCCCTCCCGCCTTCTGCTCCCATTACCGCGGTGCTTCTTCCCATTGGGATACGCGTGCGTGCCGCAGTCCATCGTCAGTCAGCCATGCCCCCGTCTGCAGGCAGGCAGGTAGGCGGGCAGGGTGAAGACTGGACTGGACGCACCGAGGAACTGGGTCGCCAGCAAGCACGGGCATGCCGCTATCCCTAGACAAGACACGGCCCGGTGATGCTTGCAACGCCCGTCCGTGAGGGACCGACCCTAAGACCATACATACCATACCTACATACCTAGGTAGGTACCATAGGTAGGTAGGTAGGTAGTGAGTGTACCTACTTCGACTCGACCGGGTTTTAGCAGTGCCATCCATCCACGCGTGTTCGTTCCTGTGGTGTGGTGTGGTGCGGTGCGGTGCGGTGCACCCACTGATTTCCCATCGTCGGTAGGCACTAATCATTAGTTACATATGCCATGTGGAACACGAGGCACCAAGTGGTAATACTGTACGGATATGTATATGTATAATCACGGTCTGATGCCTCTCTACCTACCTACGTCTTACGAATGACTACTTAGGTAGGTAGGTAGATACTTACCTACCTAGGTCGGGAACATCTAGACAGACAATATTTGTAGTCCCTGGGGAGGTACGATGGAGGTGCGGTGCATGTATGCGAACGGGACTTGTTGTGAGATGGAGCTATGTAAACAGAAGGAGGAGGAGGAGGAGGAGGAGGAGGGATGGGCAGGTGCCAGGCGGGTAGTTAGTTTACTTGGACAAGAGGCGGAAAGACGAAGCGGGAAAGGAAAGAGCCGGCAGGGAAGGTGCACTTGCTCAACATGGAAGTCACGACACGACGATGTGAGGACAGGACGGTTCTCCCTTTGCGTACCTCCCCAGGGACTACAAATATTGTCTGTCTAGATGTTCCCGACCTAGGTAAGTATCTACCTACCTACCTAGGTAGTCTACCCAACTACATACATAGTATAGGTAGGTAGGTTAGTACTCTCCGACGCCCGACCGACGATGCCGGTTGCACATCATATCATGTCCACCTTTTCTTTTAACATCCCTGACTTTACCCCTCGATCCACTCTTGAACCCGTTTTAATCCTTTTCTTCTTTCTTTCTTTCTTCTCCCATCATATCACGCACATACATACAATACTGTAACCAAGTACGATGTACGCTTACGCTGCCCAAGACTCGTCGTTTCTCTGACCCGTTGTCTCAGGCATGCGGCTCGACATTGCTTCCCCAGTCCGTCTACTAAGCGACAAGATTGCCATCTGCGACATCCACCACCTGTCGGACCAACCCCAGTCGCCGTACTCTCAAATGCGGCCGCCCCTATGTAGTGTAGGTAGTGTACTAAGGGTGTGTGTGTGTGTGGGTGGGTGGGTGCGTGGGAACGGAGACATGCACGCAAACACACACCCCTCCCCTTAAAGCCGTCTTCTAAATAGGTACCCACCTACCCAGTGCTAACATGTTCGGAGCTGCCAGATGATCCATCCCACCTACCGATGCCGCTCCGTTTGCTTCTAGTCTGCTGCACCGAGGTCTGTACCGAGTTTCGGAACACCTAAATGAGATGGATACACCTCCTTTTGTTGACAACCGACAACACCGTCAAACAAGCACTCAATCATGCAAACATGCCGCCCACCAGCACCCTTGTCGCTGTCATCCTTGCCTCCACGGTTCTAAACTACCATTCTGGAAGTCGTCGACCAGCAAGCTGACGTGTACGATACCTATGCCTGTCTTCGCTACACGCCTGTGGACTGTGCTCCTCCTGAGAGTAGTTCGGCATGTGGCACTCGGAGACAACCTCTTCATTAAACAGACATGGAGAGGGGGGGACGTGGCCTTGAGAGCCCAGGAGCTTTGGACTGGCTCTTGCGCAAGCCCCATTTGCTACCGGTGTCTTACCGTGGTGTGACGAGTGCCTCCGCTGCGAGCCAATGACGGCCTGCTTTTCAACATTTCAAAGAGACTCTCTTATCCAGGAATCGCGGGAAAATCGTGCCGCCCAGACGGTGCGCTCTTGTCTCAACGGCTTCGCTTCTTCGCCCTAACATCCATCCACCACGCGCCGGTTGGTTGATGACTGGCTAGCTCATTGATACGCTACGCAATGACCAGTCTGTACTAGGTACTACCTAGGTATACAAGAGACACGCCTACGATGAGTCAAAGAAGCTTGGGGAAGCCTGGTCAGCGGACGCCTGGACCACGCACCGAAACCCGTGCTCAACTCGCAGAGTCTTCTCGAATCTCTCCCAGAGCTGCTTCGAGGAGCATTGAGGAGCCTTGACGTGCGGCGGCGGCGCGGAACTCCCCTCACAAATCACTTACTTGCCACTTGCTTGAGTAAGACGGGATCGGCGCTTGCACTTGCCAAGCCATGGCTGGCTGCTGCTAATCGCATGTGTGAAGCACCACCAACCATACCATGCTGGTCGCGATGGATGAAAAACCTTAACAGCCGACAGAAAGACAAATGCCGGTTCCTCGTTGTTTCCAGGGGCCCTCTTTTACTGTATTTACACCACGATGCAAGTACCTATCCGTACAGGTAGGTGTCTCTCTTACTTCGTCGTCTTCGTTGTGGAAAAGGGGCAGCAGGCAGCTAGGTATGGACCGGGCCGACAAGGGTTGGCCAGCTTAACTCTGGTCGAGGGACAAAGCGTCAAGCAAGAGCCCTGACTTTCCCCCCCACGACCCCTGCCCCGGGTTAGAATCAAGACGACAACATGTACCCATTCGGGCTCGAGAAGCCGCTGCCAAGGAGCTCCATTAACATAAGGCAGCTTTTCGGCTTAGGCTCTTTTTGGTTTGTTCTGATAGTAAGTACCTTGTTTATTTCTCCCTTCATTTTAACCTCTTCCAGCTTCCTCTACATACTTACCTAGATACACGTACCTAATAGGCGGTCGTGAAAGGCCTGCAACGAGTTCCATCTCCGAGGAAAGCACACGAATGCCGCGACGGTTGAGCATTGACATCGTTCATTCACCTTCCACCGTGCATGAGCAGACATTCCGTGTGGCGGGTGTTTCGGTCGTGGGCGGCTTTGCTGTTGGGTTGTCCTCCATAACCGATGGGAAAGAAAATGGACATTCACATGCTCCAGCGACGACTCCAAGACCGCCCATAGCCAGCATTCGCCTCAAAGCATCTTCGATCCTGTTCAGCCTCGAAAACGAGTTGCCACAACAGCGGCTTGGGCGTGGCTTGGCGCAGTCTCGTCTTTGAACCCCAGGCGTCGTCCTTCATAACCAGGGTTCAGTTAGGGTGAGAAATCAGCTCAGAAATGTCGGCCTCTTCGCAAACCCATCCACTTGCATCAGGAACACAGCCACTACCACCACCACAACTTCAACCTCACTTCCATCGCAAGCTCGTCTGCGAAGGGACACGTCAAAGAATGGCAAGTCCGGGTCACACAGCTAGGTAACTAGGTACACCGAGTGGTTGTGGATTCCCATCCACCCAACAGCATTCATCCATGGGCCTTCTAACAATCGTTCTGGACCGCCTGAACCGGCAGATTGACTTCTTCTAAAACGAAAAGAATTTGTGGATGGATGGTGGCCTGAGCGAACGAACTGCAGTTCCAATGTTTCAGCGGAACCGTCCATTCTTCGCATTCTTATACGGTCATGAGACGCCCTGCATCAAGCACCACCCGCCGACGGACGCCTCAAGGCGTGAGCTGCAGCAGTTTATTGTTGATCGCGCACCACGCCGTCGACGATCCGACAACGCCCCCCTGTACGTTGGCTCTCTATTCGTTCGCCGAGGACCTGATCTTCTTCATGCACCGTCCCCAATGTAACGCCATTCGGCTCCAACAAGCAAGCAGTTTGGTTCTCTGTGTCTGAAGAGCCTTGAAGAATACGACGTTGACGCTCATCTCAGGTGAACCATGACCTTCTAGAAGTCCCACCTCCCTCCGGGACGACTCCGGGATGCCCCTTGGGATGCTTTTAGCTCGGAACAAGCGTATGGTTTTGCGGGTTTTTTCTCTCTCTTTTTTTCTTCTTCTTCTGCGATGTCCATCTCGACCACATCCAACCCTTCACTTTCTCACACACACGCGCGCGCGGAATCGTCTCGACGCCGCTGCAGGGCCTGTAGCAGGTTTGCAGTGCGAGCCTGCGCTTGGGGTAGCGGAATCAATGGAACGGCACATCCGAAGCAAAAGCGGAAGCACCCAACCCAGATACCTCATGTGCGTTCGGCTGAGGTTTAAATCTCGGGCCCGCCACGTCGCATTCCGGATGTGGCTCTTCGACCTTCCGCCCCTTGCTCAGCATGCACGCCAATGTCTCATGCCCGTTCTGCAGGCAGTGTGCTGCAACTGATAACATCAAGCAGTCAGACAGGCTAGCAGAATCTTTACGCAACATCGCTTCCCAACTAGCAGCAGTGGCGCGCCTGCCCTGAACTAAATGCTATGAGTGCAGCACATCCAATAGACTGCCCGGTCTGCCCAGCCCGTGGCTCGAACCCCCGAGCTGTAGTTCACCGGCCCATTCAACTTTTGTATTCGCAACCATCTCTGCGACGCCCGAAATACATACCATCGACATGTCCCCTGCATGGTCCGTCTCGCAGGGAAAGAGATTATCCGCTGCCTCGGTCGGACCCATGCACTAATGGCCTGACGGCCGTCCTCCCTCTTCGCCCCCCCCCCCCCCCCCCCCTCCCCTCCTCTAGGCTGACGAGGCATGCTGAACCCAAACCCTCAACACGAAACGCAACACCTCGCACAGCAAGGAATCACGGCATATAAGCGTCTCCCCGTCACGGAAGCTGCGCGGCGGCGCAAGGCAGCAACCGACACGCCGGTGATCTCTTTTTCGTCACCCTCCGGATATGACGGCAGGAAAGCAAATCGGTTTATTATCCACCCGCCCCCCCTTACCTTCTCGGTCGCCACCCGGAGCTCCAATGTAGCTTTGACGGAGACGACGGAGAAGTGTCGGAGCCGGGAGGCGTGAGCTTGGTCGCAAGCAACCTCATAGTCCGATATCATGCCGTCCAATACGAGGAGGGGGAGGGATTAAACTCAACCAGGCTACCTACTCCGAGAAACCCTGAGCCAAAGTTAACGTTACCACAAAGGGGAGGCATGACTTCTTTCGCGATTGATGGGTGCCAACGGGGAATTCCTCGGAACCGCACCCTTCGAAGGTTGGCTCGTATTGGAAGCCCGCCTGCGCACCTCTACCATGGTACAACCCCCCCGGACAGATCTCCGTGGTGTGGTCCGTGGCACAGGCGGATGCAATACCGACGGGGGCATCCCTCCCATGACATTATTCGTTCCATTTGGGCTTCTCCGGCCGCACTAAACTAGATCTATAGACATGTGCGAAGAAACAACCAGACCGACGATCATTCCCTCCCCCCTCCAAAAAGAAAAAAATAACACCCCCAGCGCCCAAGTAGCTAGTCATTGACACAACATTGACACACACACCTTGTAAGAAGACGGATTGGGGGGGAGGCCAGATATTTGCCCCATCGTGGCCATCGTCCAAACGCCTTTTCCACATACTGACCCATCGAAATAACCATGAAACCCAATTCCCGGAAGGGAGGGGGAAGGTTTTGACCTCCTCCCCCTCCCCCCACCCCTCATCTTACTCTACCTATATTCCAGCCACACAAGCCGTGGTCGGCCGGGGAGAGTTCGCGAGAGGGGTGTGGGGTGGGGGGGGGGGGGCAAACGGGGAAAAAGTCTAAAAGTCGCCATCGTCAACGTCCATGCCGCTGACTCTGCGCTCCCCGATCTCGCGGATCTTGTCGCCCAGGATCGATCGCCCGTACCGCTCTGCGACCTTGCCCGCCGCCTCGACCATGCGGCCCGTCCGGTCGCGCATGAGACCCACCAGCTCCAGCGCCCTCATGCCGCGCTCCTCGCCCTCGCGGCACTCGATGGCCAGCATCTGGAGCAGCGTCTTGTCGAAGTCGAGCTCGAGACGCGCCAGGCTGGTGCGCTGCGAGTGCGTGGCGTCGGTGTGGTCGATGAGGTCGCGCAGCTGGGCCGAGTGGATGCCGGACAGCAGGAGCTTCTGTTCCAGCTTGCGCGCTTCGCGGCGGCCCGCGTCGTCGGCGTCGTCGTCGTCGGCGGCGTCGTTTTCTTCTTGCCCGGCAGAGTCCGCTTCCGGCGCCGAGGTGAGGGGCACGGAGAAGTCGAACTCGGACAGCAGCGGCCGGGGGAAATAGGGGTACAGGTCGCCGCCCTTGAGGATGATGCAGTGGAACTTGTTGTCGGCCACCGCGATGGGCCAGTAAGTTTCCTTCTTCCTCCCCGACGCCAGACGCGGCAGAAGCTTCGTGTCGAGGAGGGGCACCCAGCTGGCGCGGGAGGGCTTCCGCCAGTGGAGCAGCGTGAGGAGTGTGCCTGTCGAGTCATAGATGCAAGGATCCTGGGTCGGGCCTTGGTCAGCAAAACCACAAACTGTATCCAAAGGAGAAGGGGGAGAGAGAGAGAGAGTGCGTGTGCGTGTGTATGGCATCAAAATGACGAAATAAAGGGAAGGGGTTTAGACTCACGCCGACGTCGGAAAAGAAGACGCTCCGCAACTTCGCGCCGTCGGGTAGTGCAACGGTGTCTTCGTTTTGGCAGATCTCGTCCCGCTTGATGTTCTCGATGGTGTAGAGGAGGCGGGCGTTGCCGTCGGCGCCGACGGGGCCGTTGCCCATGGTGATGACGTAGTCGCGCCAGCTGGCGCAGGTGACAACGGGGGTGCTCTTGGGGCGGTAGACGCGGTAGGGGACGCCGAAGAGGGTGTAGATGCGGACGTAGTTGGCGGTTGTGGTGACGGTGATGAAGGAGTCGCTCAGGGACATGGCGACGACGGCCTCGCCCTTGGGCAGCTCCGTGCGCCAGTCGGCGCGCTGCGTCCACGTCTCGTGCGGGCGGTAGAAGAGCGAGGCGGGCGCGCCGCCGAGGGGCGGGCAGGCGAACAGGGCGCCGTGGTCCGTCAGGCAGGCCTTGTCGTAGAGGAAGGTGTCGGTGAAGTGGAAGTCGCGGTGGAACTCGTGGTCGTAGAACTCCACCGTCACGGTGTTGTGGCCGTCCTGGTCGACCGTCCAGACGACGCCGATGAGGTTCAGGCACAGGTACTTGCGGTTGCCGCGCCAGGGCGTCGAGCCGGGCTGGAAGGCCTCGTGGAACCTCGGCTCGAGCAGGCGGCGCTTGCTGGCTCGCCCCCCGGCGTCGTCGTCGTCGCCATCGAGCGGCCTCTTGGTGCCCGTCGCGTAGCCCGCGCCGTCGTCGTCGACGACGAAGTCGTCCCCGTCGTCGTAGCCGTCCTCGCCGTTGAGGAACGAGTCGAGGCTGCCCAACGAGTCGCGCCGCGGCCGGCTGGGTATCGAGGCCTTGGCGCCGTTGGCGTCCGGCCTGCGAGCGTTCTTGTTGTTTGAGTTCTCGGTCAGGGGGTCGTGGATGAAGGGCGCGGGCTGGCGGGGCAGCTGCAGGAGGGCGGCGAACTGCTCCGTGACGAGGTTCGGGTAGATGTAGACCTCGCCGTCGGAGGTGGTGAAGGACAGCAGGTTGTCCTTGGGGTGCCACGCGAGGTCGAGGACGTTGCTGTAGTCAAACTTTTGCACGACGCTCTGCGTCTTGGTCTCCCAGATGAGGAGCTTGCCGTCCTTGGCGGCCGTGGCCAGCAGGGCGCCGTTGGGCGACCAGGCGAGGGCGGTGATGTCGCCGAGGTGGCCGTTGGAGAAGGCGCGCTGCTTCTCCCAGTCGTTCTTGGACACGACCTGGACGTCGTGCATGGGGGTCGGCACGGCGAAGGCGCGGCCGTCCGGGTGCCAGGCGATGCGGGCGGACGTCTCCGAGTCGGACTCGAGGGGGGCGATGACGCCGTCGACCTTGCGGATCAGCTCGGGGGCGTCGGCCGTCATGGAGTAGACGTAGATAACGCCGTCGGTGCAGGCGAGGGCGAGGAGGCCGCCCCTGGGGTCGAAGGCGAGGTGCTTGGTGGGGCGGCCGTGGTCCTTGAGCACGCGGACGCGCGAGTTGTCCTGGGTGTCGACGACCTTGACCGTCAGCTCGTCGCTGGCGACGGCGCACCACCTGGCGTCGGGGGAGAGGACGACGTCGCGGACGGGGAGGGAGGTGCGGGTGAGGAAGCGCTCAAAGGCGGTGTCCTCGACCGAGTAGAGGCTGACGGTGCCGTCCTCGGAGCCGACGACGAAGAAGGCGTCGGCGGCGGCGGCTGCGCAGTTCTGCTCGGGGCAGTCGTCGATGTTGGAGGGCTCGCCGTCGTGGTGGGTGCGGTACAGGCGGATCGTGTTGTTGGAGCCGACGGTGACGAGACGGGCGCCCGAGGGCGTGTAGGCGAGGCGGGTCGTGCCCGTCGTGTGCGCCGGCCTCGGCCGCGGTTTCGGGGCGAGGGATGAGGCCATCTTTCTTGTGTGTAGTATCGGGGGGGGGGGGGGGGGGGGGTTGTTTTACTTGGTGGTCATGGGGGAGTTTTGTTCGTGATGGCCCAGCTTTTGGTTGTTCGAGGAAGACGGGGGACGTCAATCGAGTATCGTGGGATTCGGTGGACAGGGCTTCGGGATGGTAGATTGTTGGTGATTTAGAAGAAAGACGGGTTGTGTGAGGCGGTGATGGGGGACGGACGGCGGTTGAGAAAGACGCGTTCGGACGCGTCGCGGAAATTCAATTAACGACCTTTTTTTTTTTTTTGCTGGGCAAAATCGGCACTT